>OX103971.1:56063000-56177908 GCA_944470395.2 Schistosoma turkestanicum
AATTTTGCTGAAATTGATATTTCTAATTGCTCGAAGTCATTTAATTAGTCGAAATTCTAAACCGCTTTTTAGGAAATATCCTGTTTATTTGATCTATTAAAAAGGATCTTTAACGAATCGTTTTGAACAAATTTTCTACTGAAAATGTGAAAAAATCACGATAATTTCAATATTAAATGACGTATTAGATCATAAGAATGGTCCTAACCAAAAGCAATAACTTCACCTTTTCTCAAAACGATGGAGGAACTAAAACTACTTTCACATTAGCCCGTACTAAACGAACATACTGATCTCTATCAGTTTGGTTACAAATATGAACGAACTACTTTAGATGCGAGAGTTGTTCTGCACTATCGTATGGTGTTCAGTTTGGAAATGAATGCAAAGTACGTTAGATTAGTATTTCCAGATCATACTTTTGATGGTTTCACAGCTACTGTTGTCAAGCAATTTTCTCATTGTTAACACTGAGAACTGAATAACCAAGTAGAGGTGTTCCTACTTCTCTAGAAAGGAACAGTATTCTATGCACACAGGGGAATCTTTCTCAAAATGTTAAATTTAGCCTGAAATATGAAAAGCACCTAGACATCCTATTAAAATCACAAGATACGTTATTATCGGAGAATGTGTAATAAAACTAGGTCAAATCCCATTTATATAGGTGTAAGTTTTTATTCTGAACCGTCGAAGATAGACAGCGAGGCAATGCAGTTAATCTGTAGTTTTTATTTTGAATAGAACTGTAGAGAGAAATTTGAAATCTTGCAAACAACTGTCAGATGCAAGCCATCTACTTCATTCATACATTTCACCTTACATATCATTCATCATAATGAGACGCAGATATATAGGGATTCAAGCATTCAAACAGTAGCCCTACAATACAGTATCTACAATATATATATGTATATATTATACGACGAACCAGTTGTAAGTGCTAACCTAACCAAAAACTTACTCTTGAACCTGCTGTATTATGATAATGATCACTAAGAACTCGGAAATTTTAACCAGTGTTTTAATCCTAGGTTATAAATACTTAACAGTGGAGATACTATTCATTCCTGATAGATTCAAATCCAAGGTATCGAGATCACACATTGAGGTTGAGTTATTTGATAGAAATCCAATAACCACCAGCTTATTATAAATTTATACATTTTTAGCTAAGTTGGATTGTAGCCAGCAATTAAATCCAGCATGTAAGTTTCACTCTGTTTGAAAATAGTTAGTTGCATGTACCTACATTGTAGTGTTGAGTTCCACGTTCAGGTCAGATTATTATGATTTTATCTACTTTTATTGAAGCGGTTGAATAAAATTTTCATTTGACTTCTCAACTACTTACGGGTAATAATGTTACATTGAAATACTAAAATAAAATAAAGTCGATCAACAAATATATGCATATATATATATATATATATATATATATATATATATATATGTAATGGTAAGATATAAAATCCAGAATATGTGTTTTATCATGTTTGAGGCAAATCTGTATCACCATGTAAGCATCCAATATAAAATTTGAGTCAAGTAGATATTACTAAAAGCAACAAAATATCATCCGATAAGCTGTAAGTATAGTACTGCTCCAAATTCCCATGAATTCTTGTAAAGTGAGTATTTACATACAGTTTTCAATTATTTTGATCAGTCAGTCAGCCAGTCAACAGCAACGTAGAACTTCGTACATACGTACATCAGTTCAAGGTGCCATATCATATTAGCACAGAGATGCGGTTGTCGATTCAAATCCCACCCATAGTAGTAGAGGTAGCAAGAGTATTAGCAGTAATCAGAGAGACTAGGGTTTGAGAATATTATTCAAGAAGTAAAATCTAGTGAAATAAACTTAAAAAGAAAAAGATTAACGTGATGAGAAACTCTGAAGGTTAGAATTTGACAGAACACAAAGAATGAATACACCTGCGCTATTGCACACAATTTTGAGCCATATCATTCAGGGTCTCTAACCCTCGATTACTAACATCTCACGGGCCCCAACCAAGTAGTCGACACCCACAATCATGACTCAGTTCAATTGTCAGTGATCAAGTCAAATAAAATGAAATATTACTTTTTTTTAATGATTATTTGTACAAATATGTAGGCTCGTGATGATGATCAGAAGATAATTAATTACAAAAGACACAATCATTTTAATTCATTTTTCTAAAATAGTTTCTTTTTGTAAAAATTGAATAAAATCAGTCAAAAGATTTACATTCAGCATTATACAAAAATATCTCCTTTGTTTATCAACACAAATAAGAAAAAAAAATCAAAGTCAATATGGAAATGTACACAATTTGTAAATCTCTATCGTTCTGTTTGTCTTATCAATTCTTTAAACTATACAAAATAATACACATTACAAATATGTTAGTATTGATCATCATTAAACACCTTCAGTTGGTTCTAACTCAGCACGTGCTTTACCTTTATTTCTAGAAACTTTTTCAGTAGTATATTCAATTTCTTTTTCTTTATAATAATGCGGTGCAACTTCTAATAACCATTTTGATTCAATTTCAATAATTTGACGCATAAATTCTTTAGTTGTATAGACTAATTCATGATAAATAACCCATTTAGGCAATGCTTCAGCTAAACATGAATTTGGATGTGGATGAATTGTGTGCTTTTGTTTCACTGTTTTATAACCATTACCAGTGAATCGTGCAGTATGATAAAAAAATCCAGCAGTTATAGCCTAATGAAAAAAAGGAACAGAAAAAACAAACAACAAATTAAAAGAGAGAGAAAAATATGAGCAAAGAAGAAATAAAATACTTTTGTAGTGCGGGAACTTAATTAGAGTGTTCATTCATGACATTAACAGAGATAGAAACTCAAGAATTTCAGTCGTTTTAGAGAACTGGCATTCAACACTCTACATGTTTAATTTCAATAATGTTAGAAAGCTTTCGTTATTGTATGAAAATGAAATAACGACATGGCACAAAACTGCAGATTTACCTGAATGGCTGTTGTGTACAAAAGACAACCTATTCAACAAGATAATTCATTTGAAGGCATTTAAATCATAAAGCCATAAACTATCATGGATAACTCTTTTGAAGGGATTTTATCTCTCAAGAATATTCAATAGAAATTTAAGAATCATTTTCAGCGAATCATGCAACTATCTATCATTGTTAGTAACTCATTATTAATTTATAGAGTATTCTATTGGTGTATTATTGGTTCAAGAATAAACCTGTTCATTTATTACGATTGTTTCTGTAACAATGTTTCCAATAGATAATTTATACACCTGAATATTAATTATGAACTATTATTTTAGAAAAAAAACTGACGTATTACTATTGTAAGTCTAATTCTGGCGAATTATATTTGATAAGACATAACAGACACCAAACAGTCTCAATTAGTTACCTTTCGAATATTGACATGATCATGTGGATTATTCACTAGATCAATTTCAACTCGATCTAATAAACCGACAAACTGATCACGAATATCACGAGCTCGTTTCATAGTTCGATATTGAATAAATTGTTCATAACACCAATGCGAAGAAAAATCTAAAAGTATCAAATATGAAAATAATTTTTACAATTATAAATATTATAGTAAATTTTGTTGAAAATATTTATTTCAGTGGTAAATTCTCATGTCACAAAATTTGTTGCATATTCTTTTTCTGCTTGATGGTTGAAAATTCAAAACATTTTACTGACTTATTTAAGTTAGGAATCATTGAAACCTGTGATCTCTAATCATAATATGGGTGAACATAATTTTTACTGACGAATTGTCAAAAAAATTATTAGTAAAATCTTATGCATAAAAAAACAAAAATCATTTAGGCATAATCAAGTAGAAATGAATATTTTCATCAAATAAGTGTTGACAATATTGTTCACATTGACAATGAAAAATCTGCAATTGAACAATCTAGCTCAAGGAATTTAAATGAATATTTCCAAATGTAAAATAAGGAAATTTTATTTTTCTATGAAGTTTAAGCAACAATAGATCATTTTAAACCGTTTACTAATTGAAATTATTATGATCTAGCATACCAAAAAAAAATGTACATAAATCAACCTTATTATAAAGGAATTGTGTTCAACTACACGATAATAATGAATCCAGGCTCAATGGTGCAGAAGTGAAGTAATGACGCACAAGGCCGAAAGTCCTATGTCTGATTCCCGGCTGAGAGCTCATGGATGTGAACTATTGTGGAGCTCCATACTGCAATGGAATGACCATCTGGTGATTCCAAGTTTCTAATGGTTATAGAACATAAATCAGTTCATGATTTAAACGAAACACAAAGGAGATTAGCTAATATGTGAATCCGTAAATTAAATAGTTGAGTTGATCACAAGTACTGAAATATAGTGACATCAAGTAAAATGAATTTTTCCCAAAGAATATGCGAGTCAACAAATAATAAAATCAGCTGATAAGGAAATTTTACTCTGTTATAACCATAAATAAACACTTTTCAAACATATAAATGATTCCCTTTAGGAAATAAGATCATCAAATGACAGTAAATGATGTAACAATCTCATAATTTATTCAGTGAATGAGAAATAAATCCATTTAGTTTAAATACGGAAAAATTTTAAATGTACATGCTACATTTCGAGTTCACAAAAAATACTTTAAATAATTCAACAACAAAATCATGAGCGAATAACTTCTTTATGTAATTAGCATAATTTAAATTAGTAATAAACGGTACAAAGCTTTCCACTGAAAAAATTAAAATGATAGAGAAAAGCATCCTCAAATGATCAGCAGAGCTTATACTCACCATACTACTCTTATTATTTAAAGTAGTAACACATATAATAAAGAATTTCAACACGTTCAGATTACTGGACTGGACATTGAAGTGGATAAAAAGCAAACTATATTTATGGTTGAAAAGATAGTAATTTTTAGGAAAAGTAATCTCACATTCCGTAGCAAAATATAGATAGTGTAAATATTTGTATTACAATTTTTCAGTACAATGTATTAAGAAGTGAATGGGATAACATTTCAAATCAGTAACTATATAAAGAGATGTGTCTGAAACGATGAGTAGTACTGACAGTCGTTGACTGTTTATATCTAATTAGGCGAAAGAAAGTTTGAACTCTTCAATACCCATTCAAAGTTCAGTAACTATTTGAACTTTTATACTTTTAAAGAAGAGCAAGCGAATTAATGTCTTCCTATCAGTTCCCTTTTCATATATATAATGAAATTATGAAAAAGGAAAGAAAAAAGGAGCTCACCTGATTCTGCCCATTGATTATAAACATTCAACAACATAATATGATCACCGGCTACATGAGAAAAACTTTTTCGTGCTGTATCTGCATGAATTAATTTATCTTTAGGTCTATAGAAGATAGCATTATTTACAGAAAGCATAGATGCTATAGTAATTATATCACCGGAACATTTATACCTTTATAAAAGGAAATGAAAACAAAACTTTTACATCATTCATAGAGGTAACCAAATTATCATATACATATATTCATATCATTGTGGAACAATCAATTGAATGGGACTCATCAGTCTACATCAACTTCATTAACTACGAGAAAGCATTTGATAATGCGGACAGGACAAAACTATAGAGGCTTCATCTTGTTCGAATTAGTATGTGAATGTGTTTTGATTATCAGCTAGTATCATGATGTACCCTTTCACACACACAAATACACACGACAGTCCACCGTAGATGAAAGATTCGGACAATGATCACACCTAAGAAAATCATCTGTTTTTGTTTAGGTAATAATATAAACCTAATATAAATCATAACAATATATGATAGAGAATATTAAATATAAACTCTAATTATATTATTACTAATTCAACACACAATATACATTGTTTCAATGTGTAACCTACAAAAGTGAGTGTTAAAGAGCAGTTAACTTTTGCAGAGACTATTTATAGCCTACTTTCGACCAATATCAACTTTTGGTATACAAAACTTTCTATCTAGTTTTCCATTGTCTTCTACAATTTATCATATCTTTTGATAATCCAAAATACTTACTTATCTGAGGCTAAAATCATTTTTGATAATTGTGGATTACATGGGAATTCAGCCATTTGACGACCCATTTTAGTTAGTTCACCTTTATGATTTAATGCACCCAAGGCGTACAATTGTTCCAATGCCATAATTAAAGCATCATGTGGTGGAGGATCCATATAGTCAAAATGCAAAAGATCATCAATACCAAGAGATTTCAGTAATAAGACAACATTGCCTAAGTTTGTACGTTGTATTTCTGGAATAGGTTGCGGCTCTAATTCTGTGTGATAAGCATGTGAAGTATATAAACGAAAACATTTGCCTGCAGCTACACGTCCAGCACTACAATATATAAAAATAACAAAAAAATGTAATTAACTAGTACTATTATATAAAATATTCAAGCTATTTACAAAAGAAATAGACAATATTATGGTAATTCAAGAATTAAGATGGAAGTGTTGTGACCTCTAAGCTGAATTGTTTGGTTGTGAATTTTTCATTATTCAACAGAACAACATCATAAGCAAGTATTTGGGAGAGAGATGATCTGAAATCTGGTCGACAGAAGAAGCTGTTAATGAACTACGGGGAAATTCTAATAGTTCATTTTTCTTCAAATTACTTTCTGATGATATTGTTCTGAAGATTTATAAAAAAATTGCACAACCATACCATCCAGTTTACAGGCCACAACACTTCCTATTTCTCTATCTTGAGTTACACATCTCAAAGAAATTAAGTCAAGTCTGGAAACAGTTTACAAAAAGAATGTCACTAGTGAAATCTGAAGATAGATGAAAACAAAGTATGACACGGTATAAAAATGTATATCCTGTGTTAATCAAGTGTAAATCAATTTTTCTCCCCGCCTCAAAATAACTTTTATTCTCAAGTTAAGAGTAACCATTTAGCATATCTACCACATCAGCTACATGAATGACACAAATAATAGTTCTCAATTAAACTTGAATACAAAAAAACTATAACTATCACGTTGTAGTTTAGAAATAATAATTCTGTCATCAATCATAGAATTGCATTATGAAGGCATCGTGACAAACATTGTGATACACATAATCGTTTACTTTATACTATATGAATGGGGCTGAACAACGGTGATAACTTGACTTTCCAACGATGGATTTAAAATCAATGTAGAATAAATAACTGTAGTTTAATGGATATAAGTAAAAGAATTCAAGTTATATTTACATGATTACCATATGAACCCTTGAATGACATTAACATCTTCCGTTTTTAAATTTTTAAATAATTTTGAATAGTGATTGAAATTATTAGTACAATAAAAAAAAAAGAAATATCATCAATGAATAATACTAATCAGTGAGATAGACAATAATACAATATGAAAAATACCATCATTGGTAGAATCAACTTAAAATTCCATTGTAGTAATTTATCAGAATTTTAAATTGACAATTTTCTTCACTAAAAATTTCCTGAACTATACGTTCTTTATTTGTATCCTTTTATTTGATAAGTTTGTTGATGTTTTGATTAATTACTTCTTTTCACTTATTTTAATAGAAAATTGTTTACAGACAATAACAGTAAGTCTAGTACATTATTTTCTAAGAAAAAGTTTAATGAGTGTCTTTGGAATCAACATTTAACTCTTTCCGAATTGTATTAAATGAAGTTAAGTAAAATGGTGTAAAAAGTTGTGTATGTGTTCATTATTTGCGATAGTTGATAACATATTAGTATTAAAAAAACTGAGTTAAATGTATCAACTATGATTAAAAATAACAATAACGACAATAAAAAAAAACACTGATATACAGTGAACAAGGAAATAAGTTTATGATTACATTGAAAAATCTATTGGATTATGGATTATTCAAACAAATAACTAGAAATATCAGCCTGTTATGTACTTATAGTTGTAAAAAAAATTTTGGTTGTGTATAATCACAGTGAATAATAAATAACACTTTCGACAAGTGCATAAGTAAAATACCATAACTTTCAGATTACTTTTATTTTCATGTCATCGATTTTACGAAACTTATTATTTTTTTTATTATCCAGGACTTCATAATTACTTGAATAGTGTATATCTATCTGTCAACACTCTTGATACAACAGTGAAATGAAATGAATTGGTGTTAAAAGTACCAATGACAATTTAGATAATCGAATTGATAACTTGCCTAAACAACTGATTCTTTGTATATATCTAATAGAGATTGGATTTTATAAGATCAAAAAAAAAACCAAATGAATGAATATGAAAATACATATCAATAGATTAAAATGATCTTTGTATACACACATCACATACAATTAAAATATAATAATCAATAATTGATTGGTTTGTATGATTGGACAGTGATTCAATATATGTTGAAAAAATTTAGAATTATTTTTTAAAAAAAAAATACTAATAAATCAATAAATCGATTGATAAAATCACTTACCGTCCAGCTCTTTGATCAGCTGCAGCTTGTGATATTGGAACAACTATCAATGATTCAACACCAGATCGTGCACTATAAAATTTTTGCTTACAAAATCCAGTATCAATAACATAGATTATACCATCAATGGTAAGTGATGTTTCAGCGATATTAGTGGCTAAGACAACTTTTCGAGCACCTGGTGGAGTTGGTGCAAAAATTTTCGCCTATGATTTTGTAGAGATAAGAAAAAATTAACCACATTACATTTTTACATTATTTATTGAATTTAGTAAAAATATTTATATCAGTTAATGAATTTATTTGTCATTGGATTAGAGAAAAAAAAATTAACATTAACACAATTGTACTTGACCAGTAGTAAGTGAACGAGAAATCACATATCAAACATTTGATAAATTAACAAATTCTTATTATAGTGTTTAGATATGATTGGTGTAAATTCCTTAAGTTTTCTAATAACAAACAAACTTTGATTTTCTGGCTTCATCTTAAAAGTTAAAACTAATCGGACAATGAAAATGGCAAACGAGTAAGAATCTAATTGGTGGATTTGTTTTGCTACTGTCATTTTCTAAGTTGTTTTTTTTCAAAAAAATACCATGATTAGTACAGTGTGATTTGTCAATTTAATTAAAACTAAATAAAAATGGAATTTACTTTATTATATATCAAAGGATTTATTGAGTAGGTGAATGTGAATGCTAAAACGACGCGTTTGATTGCGTTGATGCATTCAGCTTAGACAACCCCACCCCACCTGAACATTGTTTATCACAAAAATTAAAAAAAACAAAATCTATAGCGACGAGTGAGAGGTACTGTTAGGTAATCACGATAAATCTAAAGTCATCCTATGTAATAAAGGTATATTTTGGTGTCACGTCTAGAAACCTGTAAACAAGAATAGATATTTTCCAAGGTTAATTAAAATATGCCTGCTTAGTGGAGCTGTAAACGAAAACTTAGTAGCATAGTTACAATATATCCAATCTTGTAGAAGATAACAAGAAATAAGCTATCTATAAGCTTTGTTTTATAATGCAAACAGAGTGAGTTCTATTCATCTAGTCTATTATTTTCCCTATAGAAATCCAATCAACCAATGTGGTATAATTGAATAAAACATTATATATAGAAATTAAAAGCACATATACCTGCATATCAGATGGAAGACTGGAATAAATAGGTAAAATTATTAATTCACGAATTTTACTCCCAAGTTTTCTTGTACGTTCCATTAATAATTCATTAGCAGTTTCAATTTCTTCTTGACCAGTTAAAAAGAATATAAAAACACCGGGAGGTTGAGTTACATGTATTTGAAGAATAGATATGATAGCAGCTTCAATATAATCAGCTTCTGGAGCCTAAAAAATAAAGTCCAATAAAACATTAAAAAACTTCATAATGCAATAAGGGATGGTATGAAATTTGAAAAACAACGGATAACGAGGCTAAAAGTAACAACTTAAAGTTCAAGGTCAAAGCTTTCCTGCCGGCTGCACTACGTATGACGGCAGTAAAGTCATCTCCTTAAACAGCTAACATCTACACAGACGCTGGCTCACAATATGAGGAATAGAAGTCAGTCTTAAAAATACCACACCTCACTTTACCCAACGGATTAATGTCACAGCGTAAGGTCTTATAAGGACGGAGGTAACAAATCAGAATTTTTGTGCAATAAGATCATGTGTGACATGACTCAAACAGCTATCTCCTTGGCTCTATTGTCATGCTAACAGGTCGCCAGGATTACTGCTAATCTCATCTTATATTTTGGTCCTCCAACAAGATGCATCCTTTCACAGCGTAAGGAGCTGGAAGTGACGATCACTTTTATACTCTTAACAGCACCCGATACTGACAGATAGTATAGAACATGATATAATTTTGTAAAACGGTCCATATTAGCACGTTTCACGAAAGTGCAAAATCAATTCAAGGCAAGAAAAAAGAGAACAATAATTACAAACGCTCTGATATTGTAATAATGGCTGGAGACTTAATGCTCAAGTAAGTAGATTAAGTGGAAGTGAAAGACACTTAGGTGGATTTTATGGTGTCGCGGCTCAGATAACAGGTAATGACGACCGTCTGTAGCAACTATGCTTAGATAACCGCCTATTCCTAGTAAATACTAACTTTAGACATAAGGAAAAACGTTTTTTGGCCTGTCGACCACCAAAGTCGTATCAACGTTGGATCCAACTAGATCACATCACCATCAGCCACCGATGGAAGGGTTCGATAGAGGACTGTTGCTCATTCTGGAGCACATTTTTAGATTCAGATCATGCTCTAGTGCGAGCGCGTATCTGTTTGAGGCTTACTGGACGTAAGAAAGACACCGTACGAAAGCCCCTTAGGGTTCTACCTAATGATAATATAGCTATGAGTACATTTCAGGAGCAACTGGACAGAGAGTTAGGCAATCATGTAAGCGATTCGCATCCGGAAGCAGGTTGGAATAATAAGAAAAAGTCTGTGGAAACGGCAGTGATATCTGCTGGTAAGGTTGATCATAAGGCTAGAATGAACCCGTGGATCTCAGTAGCATCCACCGATCTGATGGATGCCCGAAAACTCATTCCACCTCGCTCTAAACATTATGAAGAACGAAGTCAACTTAGGCGCAGGCTGATAAAAAGCCTACTCAACGACCGCGAACAGTGGTGGTGGCATAAGCAAAAGCGATGGAAAAGGCAGCGGCGATCGGCAACAGTAGACAACTTTTCCGACTTATCAAGGAAACTAGTATTAGGAATACTACTAAAAGTTAGACTATCACAGAAAATGTTATAACTATTATTTATTCTCAAGGCAGGAGATTGGATCGATGGACAGAACACTTTAGGGATCAGGTTCAACTGGCCTCGAGCCACTCTTCGGTTACCCACGATCTCCAGTCATCCTGAATGGCAAGTCGACGTAAGTCCCTCTAGTCTTAATGAAGTTGAGAAAGCGTTAGGAAATCTGAAGCGAGGGCGAGCTACAGGTCCTGATAAACTGACCCCTGAGATATTTAAGGATGGTGGTCCAGTTTTAGCAGCTAGGTTGACTGAGATCTTAGGTAGAATCTAGTAACTGGACACAATCCCATCCGACTGGTCTCAATCACTGATTGTCCCAATTTATAAGAAAGGACAAAAGTCTTCTTGTGACTAATATAGTTTCTAAATTGTTAGCCTCGATTATACTTAGACGTCTTACTAGTGCTCTTGAAGAGCAGACTACAGAAAACCGGGCTGGTTTTCGACCTGGACGTGGTTGTATAGACCACATCTTCACACTACGACAGGTCCAGTAACACAGACACACATATAGGCGTCCGACAATAGTTGTGTTCCTGGACCTAAAAGCGGCATTCGACTCAGTGGATCGTGAGGTTCTGTGGCAGTGTCTGTCATCGAAAGGTGTACCAAAGAAGTACATTAACCTTATACAAGCTCTCTACTCGAACACCACTGGTCGAGTGAGAGCTTAGGGCGAAATGTCACCAAAAAAAAAAAAAAAAAAAAAAAACGTCAGGGATGTCCACTCTCTCCATTCTTGTTTAATTTTATCATATACATGCTCCTAGATATAACATGATCCTCGTCTGAAATTTTAGGAGTAGACCTATTACGAGGAGGCTCGCTTATCGACTTAGAATATGCCGATGACATAGTCCTACTTGGTGAAGACGGCTGACAAAATGCAGAGTCTTCTGACTACCCTAAGCAACAATGCAAGCATGTTCGAGATGCGGATTTCCCTCTCGAAATGCAAAATGTTGCTTCAAGACTTGGTTGCATCGGCACCTGAACTAGTGATAGGGAGTGAAGTAGTCGAGCGTGTAGACCGCTTCACTTATCTGGGGAGTCTCATCAGAAATGATGGCCTGGTGACTGACAAAATCTCAGCACGGATTCAGAAGGCCCGATTAGCTTTCGCCAACCTGCGTCACTAATGGCGTAGGCGAGATATCCGTTTGATGACTAAAGGACGAGTGTACTGCGCAGGGGTTCGCTCCGTCTTACTTTATGGCTGTGAAACATGGCCAGTGAGAGTAGAAGATATTCCTACGGTACTGGTTTTCGACCATAGGTGTATTCGAAGCATTGCTCGTGTATCCTGGGACACCCGAGTGAGCAATGCTGTCGTTAGGAAACAAGTTCCAGGTAGGGATAGCAAATCAATACATGAAGCACTGAAACTTCATCAGTTGAGGTGATTGGGACATGTGCTGCGTATGCCTAACCACCGACTGCCTCGACGAGCTATGTTTTGCAATGTAGCAGTAGATTGGAAGAAAGCTAGGGGCAGCCAGACCAAAACATGGCAGAAATGCATGAAGTCACTGACAAGTGATAATCACTTTATCATGATAAAATTAAAACCAAAAAAGTTAGTAAAATAGAAAGAAAACTAATCATATTAAACAAAAAGTAAAGATTTTTCATCTAACAAACTAGTTTGAAACTTACTTTTGTGTAGTAGATATCAACCGGATAGCGACGACCCGGAATTCGGAATACGGGAGCATCATCAAAAATTGTAGCAAATTTCTCTGCATCTAAAGTAGCAGAACTAATTAGGAGTTTCAAATCGGATCGAAAACGAGCTACATCCTCAAAGAGTTAAATTAAAGAAAATATAGAATAAACAACCACGTTTTGTGAAAAATAAAATATGAAATAGTTCTTTTAAACCAAAACTATATATGGTCAAAAAGTTAGATCATCAAATTATTACCAAGATAAATTCGTCTATATTGGGTGTTTAAATCTTCCCACTAATGTTTAGGATTGTGATTGATCACTCTCTTTGGTATATATGCATCCAATGCGGATTACCTCGATATTGCCTTTAGGTTACAAACATTATTAGCAAAGGTGGATGACACGGTGGTATTTGAAACGAACGGTGCTAGGTTCGAGTGCCGGAGTGAATACCAACTCTGACGTATAGGTACATTCAGGTGACGAGTCCAAATAGGATGAAGCGCACGTCCTAGATCCCACTGCTAGCCACTATTCACATCTGATAGTGGTAAATTTTTATTTAAATCTGTTGAATTGAATCCGTATAGATTTGTGTTGGTAAACAATCGGTATTCTATGGATAGTTTGACATTTATTTTGATCAAACCATGATGTTCGTTAACAGTCATTACTAATCAAATTTAAAATAGGTATTTATTCTAGTCAACCTGATTGATTATTAATACGTATGTGAGTAACCGTAATAATAAGTAATATGGTGAAAATTTTATCCGTAGGTAATTCCTGCCCGCATATCAGGGCTGTCACTACGAGATCGTAGAAAACCATGTATCAGAATCCCCAGGGAGTAAATGGTGTGTGAACCTATTGTTGTTCAGTAGCTACAGTGAGGTGACATCTCCTGACGTTACTCCACTAACTTTTGGACTAGACTTGTAAGTCAGACTTGAAGAGTAGCCTCCTAAGAAAACCACTAGCTTCAATTTAGACACTCCGAAGGAACTTCAGCCCATAACCGAACTCATTGATTTGTGTGGCGCATGAATATTTAGATTCCACTGTATACCAACAATTGTGTTTAAGTAGTAATAAGGATAATACAGTAAATTATTTCAGTCAGCTAATAAACCATCAGGATGTAATCTTTAACCGAATTAGAAACAAGGAGTTTGTTACGCTTACATCTTATAGTTTATGTCTTATATTTTTAATTTATGTCACACAATAGATATGATTAGAACCTGTTTGGTCAAATTGTAGTGATCAAACAGTATCACCTGGAAAGTTATTTTGGAGTACAATTGAGTACAATTCGTGAGTACAATACGTGACGCAAAGCATGATAAACGAATTCCTAAATAAAAACTGGTATTCTAATTAACGAGAACGATGAGTGATTTTAATTCATTTGATTAGAAATCATATAAAATATGGAAGAAAGTAGTTTATTGTGGGCTCAGTGATATATACATTTTAACTTCTAAGCAATGAATTACTGATTGAAATAAGTATAATGTACTTTTATCTAGAGAGTTGGGGAGTATCACAGGACTTTGAATACTAGTGACTAGATGATAGATTAGAAGATAAGTTTTCTTGAAATCTCTAGTGTATAATTATAGAAAACGAGAGAACTGATCGAATAAATATATTTTACCTTTACTAAGCCGAATAGTATATCTGTATGTAGTGTACGTTCATGTGCTTCATCTATAATCATTACTGAATAACTACCCAAATCCGGTTCTGTGAGAAATTCACGTAAAAGCATACCGTCTGTCATATACTTTATTATTGTATGTTCTGAAGTACAATCCTCGAAACGAATACTGTATCCCACTTCAGATCCTAGTCTAACAGACATTTCTTGGGAAACTCGAGCAGCTACTGACATGGCAGCAACACGACGAGGTTGTGTACACCCGATACGTTTTCCCCCAGAACAATAACCCTAAAGAAGAATAAGACGTTTTAACAGACAAAAATGATTAGTAATGTCAAAGTATTTATATTAAGATTAAACTATAAATTCAAATGTGTTAACTGAAAAGCAGCTAAACAAACTTTGTATGTTGCAATAATTCTTTGTTTCGCTGATTGGAAAACTTCATATACACAGTAATATGTCACTTAGAACGATGGTTTATCATTGAGAAGAATTTGACAAAAATACATCGACAACTTAATGCTGTCCATAACATCGAAAAAAAAGAGAAGATAACTTCCAATACCTACTAAAAAGTATTGAAAATAACACTACATGACAAACATATCAAGTCATTGCACAAAATGAAAATGCTTCAGAGAAGAAAATTTCCTCTACAAGCTGTACAATTCTATTTACGATTATTTTCTTTACAAATAATATAAATCAGTCTGCAGAATGAATTTTAAACATCTGGTCAGTTCTGACCATCGATCTAAATTAGAGTGCTTATTTAGTATTATTCCTAAGATAAAATAAATTAGTCAGACAAGAAGTCTGAGACTGACGATTCATCAATTCAAAAATGATCAACGGTCAAGTAGAGTCTTTCATATTTTGCTCATTAATATTATATCATTGTTATTATCCTTTTTGACTATTAAATGATTCCAAATACTAATTGAATTTTCGTATCACCTTTAATGATGAAACAAGTCTCTATTTCTATTACAGACCACTGTATGTGAAAAATATAATTGTTCAGCTCTAATGAATACCAACGTCAGTCAGTTGCAACGTAGAACTTCGTACGTAAGTACATCAGTTCATGTCGCCATACCACATCAGCACAGAGATGTAATTGTCGATTCAAATCCAATAGTAGAAGAGGTAGTAAAGGTATTAGAAGTAATCGGAGAGGTTAGAATCAGAAGATATTATTCACGAAGTATGATTCAATGAGATAAGTTTAGAAAGTAAAAGCTAGAGGTGTTGAAGAACCCACCAACGTCGGAAAGAAAATTTTCTTCATTCAAACATCTTAATACACAGAAATTCAACATAGCAACATTATCAAACTATTCCTATGAGTCTGTTGAAAGAAGTGTTAGATAAAATTCTTTATTTTAAGTATACAATCATTAATCGTGTAAGAAATACTAGTACATTTCTAACTAATGTGATTATTACCTGAAATGGTTTAAAAAAATAAAAATCTCGATTGGGATGAATTGTCTACTATCAAATATTTAAAGTATAAGAATGAGATAAAAAATCCCAATCTTCGAAACTGCCTAAGGGATGAAAATTTTATTTAAGTTTTGAACAGCACAAGAACTAAAAATAATAAACTCCAGTACGTGACCATCATTTTGTTTTAAGTACACCAGAAAGTGACAATGAGAGTGATGATAACTTTACATGCTACTCTATCTATTCAATACTGGAATTCAATAAGAAGACAATTATCAACGTAATTACAAAGATAATTGAGGCAAACCTTGATGTCATATTTATGCAGTGTTACCTAACTATATTACTAATGAGTAATTATAATAATCACTGGACATTTTTCTTCGCTTGCTTTTCATCACTAAATTAGAAGCGTGCTAGCCATTGGATCAATTAAAATAATGAATATAATTGCTTGGTCATATTAAGGTGACCATTATTTTCCATCGATATTTACACTCAAGATTGCAGACTTGTTATTGGCTTCATTCACGTGAAATCAAACTTACAATTCAAAGAAATTTCTGTTCAGAATTAAGTCACATATGTATAAATCTAGACTAATAGAAGATAGTCCATTTTGATTCTGTCCTACTTTGGATGCATTTAGTCAGATTATAGTCAAAATACAAAACAGATTAACCTATTTGTATTAAAAAAGATTACTAGTCTACCACTAATACATCAGTCTTCTACAATATCACCACCTCAGATAACAATTTTATTCGAAAACGTATACTATGAATTAGAAATATTACTAGAATGATCTGCTTAAATGTACTTTTGCTTCTCATAAACTTTCTTTATGATAATGGGATTAAAAAAAAATAAAATATAACATATATACCCATAATTATACTGGTATATAGACACAATAAGGTAGAACTTTGTAGAGAATTAACTGACAGTTACATAGGAAGTGATGATTAGATTCGATAAAAGTGAATTTCAAAAATGTTATTTTGTTTTGCAAGAGATTTAATGGACAAATTTACGATGGAATGACCATAAAGAATTAATGGGATTTTGTTTCCCCGTTGTCTTAACACAAATGGGGAAATTCATTAACTGATTGCTTCATATATATTTTCCATATGCGGATTCTTTTCACTCTTCCATCATTTTTTTTAGTACGAAGTCAAAAAGTGGTACTTTGGTTGAAACTCTTCTTACATTTTAAACTTACGCAATAGGCAGCAGTTATTAAAAAAGCCGAGGGATAGCTTAGAAAATGACAATCGCGTCATTAATAGTGAAATATGCAGAAAATTCAGGACATTTTACCTCACATTTACAATTTGACAGCGTTGTCACGATCTAGTCACATATTTTGAGAGACTACTTCCTAAAACTAATTTACACAGTTCAGCCAGATTCATTTTATTAATAAATTGTTTTATTTCTAGTACACTTTTGATAATATTCTATAGGGAAATTATAAAATAGCGTGATATTTGTGATATTATGTTTCTTTCGTCTATCCCCCTTTGATAACTTTTTGTAAGCTCATTTGAATAAATTTAGTACTAAAAAAATTTTTAGCACTGAAAAAGTGTAGCGGATCCAAGCAAATGCATGGAAGGACTTACAATGGACGGTTGGTTATATTCAGAATTTTATTTGAATTTCTTGGGACAAAATAGTTTAAAAATTGAAGTTTATTGTGTTTATTTTCAATTTTATAAGTGAATTTGATATGAGCTAGGAAAGTGTTTGACAATTTGCAAAGGTTTCTTGCGAAAATCTTTTTAATGACCACAAATATGTCATCTACATAATTAAGCCAAATAATGTGCGATCTGACAAAACTGAGAAAAGTATAGGATATGGATAAGTTAGCGATAATAGGGGACATAACGGAGTGAGATAATATCATATAGAGTCTATTCGGAAATGAAAAATGTTGAATTTAACTATAGTTTGAGGGTTTCCTTATTAAGCTGAGGTTTACAAGATATTTCCTAGATAGAGTACTATTAATCTGTAGTAAACCCTTGGTAAGGTCTCGACCTCTATCAACTGGAATACTAGTGTATTTGGTTTGCGCTTCTGCAATCTTGTTGTTTATTTTCTGAAAAAGCAACTCAACTTAAATCGTGAAACTTTGAAAACTCGATTTCATACTCATCGTGACATTATAAATATATGATTATCTTATTATTTTACAGAGTATTCGAGTTGTTTAGCTTCAAGTGAACACCTGGTTTAATTTTATATGTATTGTTGTTTATTTCGCTATGCATTAATTTTTATGTATATCCTCAATAGTGGTGACTAGATTCATAAAATTCAGAGCGAAACATATTTTCTTTAAAAACCAGCATAAATGCTGAGTAAATTATAAATAAGTACACATCTTATGATAAACATACCGCTTCGTACAAATACTGAGGAATTTGAGTTGTTTTACCAGAACCTGTTTCACCTTCTATGATTAAAACCTGATGATCAGCGATAGCTTGTAAAAGGGCATCCCGAAATTTATAGATTGGGAGCGAGCGCTTTGCTTCTTTAAGAGCTTCATATTTATTAGTAGCCTTTTGTTTCTGCTCTTCATCTGGATTGACTTCTTGTTCAACGTTGGCACCAGGTCGAGTTAACGTTTTTAAAAACTCTATTTCATCATCCAAAATAAGATCATATTTCACCTAAAAATAACAAAACACATTATGCTATCACCATGGGTAAATTGGAAAACTCAGAAAAAGTAATGAAGTTAAATAAAATCTACTCCATAATCACTTTGGTTAACTTTGATACAATCTAAAGGTTACATTAGTGATTATAAACGAATGACATCATATATATATATATATATATATATATATATATATATATATATCGATTTGACTCACACTTCACAATACTGTACTGAGGGAAAACCGGTCACATAAAAAGCAAAAGAGTCTAAGTGATCGTATCAATGATATTAAAAAGGCAACACAGGAGATGCAGTTTGGAAAAAATTAATGGATCGGAAAAACACCGAAAAAGTATGCAATACTATTAAAGCTTAAGATTTAAAGGATAATGAGTGAATGCTTAAGTGCAACTGGAAATGATTTTGATTCATCCCCTTTAACATCGCCAGGCACAAAGTATTTTTATCTTAAGGATCACATAGTCAGCTCAGCCAAATAGTCGAAAATTTAATTAGCTGAAGATATCTCTTGGCAATGAATTTTCACGGATTCCGTGACCGGTTTACTGTCTAAAACCAGTACAGCACAAGTCCGCTCAACATTATCCTTTCAACTGTTCCACATTATGTCGTTGACCTTTTGAAGATATCTGTGGTAAAATACTAGCACTTTGTTTTTTTTATCTTAAAGTTTCACAATTCGCAACAGTAAAATAAAGCAGAAGGAATTTATGTATGATGTGTGTACTCCCCAATAGATACATCGAATTTCTGGATTTAGTTTAAAATATTCAACTCTGTTAAGTTTTTTTAGTAACATGGATCACTTTCTCTGAAAATCCATTCACTTTTAGTATTCATAATTTGTGAGTGAGGGGGGACTAAAAACATTCAAAAGTTCCAATTTATCTTTAAGTTAGATTTTTGTTATTTTACGTAATAAAATGACATTTAGTAATCTAGAATTGTCGCTCTTATTATTTGTGGGAAATGCTCCAGAATGCCAACATTGGTTTTATTTAAGTTTCAAACAGGCTACGTTTTAAGGATGTACAATTTTGTTTCTTAAAATTAGGATTATTTTAATGTTCCAAACTAAATAAACTTGCTAGTTTGAATATAGCTGAGGAAAATCCGAGATAAAATGAACTCATCGTGTCCTAAAAATATCACTTAGTTTACATTTGTGAATGAAACCAATTACAAGAAACTAAACGTCATGGTAGGGTCGATGGTAGGTGGAGTCCGCTATCTCTCCAAATGTTTTCATATAGCCACTATCAGGCAAGTTCTACTCACTACCCTCTCGCGGTAAGAAGAAAATCCACCAAAGCAGTCCATGTGATGTTGAATCGCTTAGTCTAGTAGTCACACTGTAACCTAGTTGATAGAATTATATCCGCATTAAGTACTAGACAAGTATGATACTGATCACACTCAGTGATCATTCAGTATATTAGAATTGTGATTTATTTGAGTTGAGGAATATACGTCCCCCCTACGTGGATGAAACTTGGAGTAAGCTGAATGAGTTCAGCACTTCAAATAGTCGTAACACCGAGTGACTTTTATACTAAAGTAGAGCCAACCTATGATACTAACAATGCAAGTATGCTCGAGATGCGATTCTCCTCATCGAAATGCAAAATTTTGCTTCAGGATTGGTTTGCATCGGCATCCGAACTTGTG
Organism: Schistosoma turkestanicum; assembly: GCA_944470395.2. Lineage (NCBI taxonomy): Eukaryota > Metazoa > Platyhelminthes > Trematoda > Strigeidida > Schistosomatidae > Schistosoma > Schistosoma turkestanicum. The sequence continues at coordinate 56,083,462 of OX103971.1, forward strand.
ACAGGGAGTGAAACAGTTGAGCGCGTCGACCGCCTCACTTATCTTGGGAGTCTCATCAGTCCTGATGACCTGGCGACTGATGAAATCTCAGCGCGGATATCGAAGGTTAAAATGGCTTTTGCCAACTTGCGTCACTTATGGCGTGGGCGAGATATCCGTCTAATAACCGAAGGACGAGTCTACTGAGCAGCAGTTTGCTTCGTCCTACTATGTGGATGAGAAACTCGAGCTGATGTACGTATGTACGAAGTCCTACGTTGTAGCCAACTGAAAATCTCTAAGTCTGTTTGTCAGGTTCTTAGTAAATAACAGATTGTTAGTTACTTTAAACTGAGGATTTCGGTGATTTAACAACCTGGTGACCGGCTAAAACAGGCTATACTGGTGTTCTAACTCCACGTGTTAATACATCTCCAGTACACCTTTTAACTTAGAATTTAATTGTCAAGGGTGATAACCAGTGCAAAAATATTTTGCTAAGTCGTTCTGATTACTTACGAATGGTCAAGATTTATGATTTTTACTTTCTCACTCATCAGCAATATAAATCTTGATTAATAAATGTCAAAAAGCAGGAAACGGCCTCCTGAAGCGGTCAGAGGTCGTTCCTAATCTTAGTTTATAGTACCATCCAAGCAGTATAAGACCTGAAAGTATCAGAACGACTTAGCAAAATATTTTTGCACTGGTTATCACCCTTGACAATTAAATTCTAAGTTAAAAGGTGTACTGGAGATGTATTAACACGTGGAGTTAGAACACCAGTATAGCCTGTTTTAGCCGGTCACCAGGTTGTTAAATCACCGAAATCCTCAGTTTAAAGTAACTAACAATCTGTTATTTACTAAGAACCTGACAAACAGACTTAGAGATTTTCAGTTGGCTACAACGTAGGACTTCGTACATACGTACATCAGCTCGAGTTTCTCATCCACATAGTAGGACGAAGCAAACTGCTGCTCAGTAGACTCGTCCTTCGGTTATTAGACGGATATCTCGCCCACGCCATAAGTGACGCAAGTTGGCAAAAGCCATTTTAACCTTCGATATCCGCGCTGAGATTTCATCAGTCGCCAGGTCATCAGGACTGATGAGACTCCCAAGATAAGTGAGGCGGTCGACGCGCTCAACTGTTTCACTCCCTGTCACAAGTTCGGATGCCGATGCAAACCAATCCTGAAGCAAAATTTTGCATTTCGATGAGGAGAATCGCATCTCGAGCATACTTGCATTGTTAGTATCATAGGTTGGCTCTACTTTAGTATAAAAGTCACTCGGTGTTACGACTATTTGAAGTGCTGAACTCATTCAGCTTACTCCAAGTTTCATCCACGTAGGGGGGACGTATATTCCTCAACTCAAATAAATCACAATTCTAATATACTGAATGATCACTGAGTGTGATCAGTATCATACTTGTCTAGTACTTAATGCGGATATAATTCTATCAACTAGGTTACAGTGTGACTACTAGACTAAGCGATTCAACATCACATGGACTGCTTTGGTGGATTTTCTTCTTACCGCGAGAGGGTAGTGAGTAGAACTTGCCTGATAGTGGCTATATGAAAACATTTGGAGAGATAGCGGACTCCACCTACCATCGACCCTACCATGACGTTTAGTTTCTTGTAATTGGTTTCATTCACAAATGTAAACTAAGTGATATTTTTAGGACACGATGAGTTCATTTTATCTCGGATTTTCCTCAGCTATATTCAAACTAGCAAGTTTATTTAGTTTGGAACATTAAAATAATCCTAATTTTAAGAAACAAAATTGTACATCCTTAAAACGTAGCCTGTTTGAAACTTAAATAAAACCAATGTTGGCATTCTGGAGCATTTCCCACAAATAATAAGAGCGACAATTCTAGATTACTAAATGTCATTTTATTACGTAAAATAACAAAAATCTAACTTAAAGATAAATTGGAACTTTTGAATGTTTTTAGTCCCCCCTCACTCACAAATTATGAATACTAAAAGTGAATGGATTTTCAGAGAAAGTGATCCATGTTACTAAAAAAACTTAACAGAGTTGAATATTTTAAACTAAATCCAGAAATTCGATGTATCTATTGGGGAGTACACACATCATACATAAATTCCTTCTGCTTTATTTTACTGTTGCGAATTGTGAAACTTTAAGATAAAAAAAACAAAGTGCTAGTATTTTACCACAGATATCTTCAAAAGGTCAACGACATAATGTGGAACAGTTGAAAGGATAATGTTGAGCGGACTTGTGCTGTACTGGTTTTAGACAGTAAACCGGTCACGGAATCCGTGAAAATTCATTGCCAAGAGATATCTTCAGCTAATTAAATTTTCGACTATTTGGCTGAGCTGACTATGTGATCCTTAAGATAAAAATACTTTGTGCCTGGCGATGTTAAAGGGGATGAATCAAAATCATTTCCAGTTGCACTTAAGCATTCACTCATTATCCTTTAAATCTTAAGCTTTAATAGTATTGCATACTTTTTCGGTGTTTTTCCGATCCATTAGTTTTTTCCAAACTGCATCTCCTGTGTTGCCTTTTTACTATCATTGATACGATCACTTAGACTCTTTTGCTTTTTATGTGACCGGTTTTCCCTCAGTACAGTATTGTGAAGTGTGAGTCAAATCGATATATATATATATATATATATATATATATATATATATATATATATGATATCATTCGTTTATAATCACTAATGTAACCTTTAGATTGTATCAAAGTTAACCAAAGTGATTATGGAGTAGATTTTATTTAACTTTATTACTTTCTCTGAGTTTTCCAATTTACCTATGGTGATAGCGTAATGTGTTTTGTTATTTTTAGGTGAAATATGATCTTATTTTGGATGATGAAATAGAGTTTTTAAAAACGTTAACTCGACCTGGTGCCAACGTTGAACAAGAAGTCAATCCAGATGAAGAGCAGAAACAAAAGGCTACTAATAAATATGAAGCTCTTAAAGAAGCAAAGCGCTCGCTCCCAATCTATAAATTTCGGGATGCCCTTTTACAAGCTATCGCTGATCATCAGGTTTTAATCATAGAAGGTGAAACAGGTTCTGGTAAAACAACTCAAATTCCTCAGTATTTGTACGAAGCGGTATGTTTATCATAAGATGTGTAATTATTTATAATTACTCAGCATTTATGCTGGTTTTTAAAGAAAATATGTTTCGCTCTGAATTTTATGAATCTAGTCACCACTATTGAGGATATACATAAAAATTAATGCATAGCGAAATAAACAACAATACATATAAAATTAAACCAGGTGTTCACTTGAAGCTAAACAACTCGAATACTCTGTAAAATAATAAGATAATCATATATTTATAATGTCACGATGAGTATGAAATCGAGTTTTCAAAGTTTCACGATTTAAGTTGAGTTGCTTTTTCAGAAAATAAACAACAAGATTGCAGAAGCGCAAACCAAATACACTAGTATTCCAGTTGATAGAGGTCGAGACCTTACCAAGGGTTTACTACAGATTAATAGTACTCTATCTAGGAAATATCTTGTAAACCTCAGCTTAATAAGGAAACCCTCAAACTATAGTTAAATTCAACATTTTTCATTTCCGAATAGACTCTATATGATATTATCTCACTCCGTTATGTCCCCTATTATCGCTAACTTAGCCATATCCTATACTTTTCTCAGTTTTGTCAGATCGCACATTATTTGGCTTAATTATGTAGATGACATATTTGTGGTCATTAAAAAGATTTTCGCAAGAAACCTTTGCAAATTGTCAAACACTTTCCTAGCTCATATCAAATTCACTTATAAAATTGAAAATAAACACAATAAACTTCAATTTTTAAACTATTTTGTCCCAAGAAATTCAAATAAAATTCTGAATATAACCAACCGTCCATTGTAAGTCCTTCCATGCATTTGCTTGGATCCGCTACACTTTTTCAGTGCTAAAAATTTTTTTAGTACTAAATTTATTCAAATGAGCTTACAAAAAGTTATCAAAGGGGGATAGACGAAAGAAACATAATATCACAAATATCACGCTATTTTATAATTTCCCTATAGAATATTATCAAAAGTGTACTAGAAATAAAACAATTTATTAATAAAATGAATCTGGCTGAACTGTGTAAATTAGTTTTAGGAAGTAGTCTCTCAAAATATGTGACTAGATCGTGACAACGCTGTCAAATTGTAAATGTGAGGTAAAATGTCCTGAATTTTCTGCATATTTCACTATTAATGACGCGATTGTCATTTTCTAAGCTATCCCTCGGCTTTTTTAATAACTGCTGCCTATTGCGTAAGTTTAAAATGTAAGAAGAGTTTCAACCAAAGTACCACTTTTTGACTTCGTACTAAAAAAAATGATGGAAGAGTGAAAAGAATCCGCATATGGAAAATATATATGAAGCAATCAGTTAATGAATTTCCCCATTTGTGTTAAGACAACGGGGAAACAAAATCCCATTAATTCTTTATGGTCATTCCATCGTAAATTTGTCCATTAAATCTCTTGCAAAACAAAATAACATTTTTGAAATTCACTTTTATCGAATCTAATCATCACTTCCTATGTAACTGTCAGTTAATTCTCTACAAAGTTCTACCTTATTGTGTCTATATACCAGTATAATTATGGGTATATATGTTATATTTTATTTTTTTTTAATCCCATTATCATAAAGAAAGTTTATGAGAAGCAAAAGTACATTTAAGCAGATCATTCTAGTAATATTTCTAATTCATAGTATACGTTTTCGAATAAAATTGTTATCTGAGGTGGTGATATTGTAGAAGACTGATGTATTAGTGGTAGACTAGTAATCTTTTTTAATACAAATAGGTTAATCTGTTTTGTATTTTGACTATAATCTGACTAAATGCATCCAAAGTAGGACAGAATCAAAATGGACTATCTTCTATTAGTCTAGATTTATACATATGTGACTTAATTCTGAACAGAAATTTCTTTGAATTGTAAGTTTGATTTCACGTGAATGAAGCCAATAACAAGTCTGCAATCTTGAGTGTAAATATCGATGGAAAATAATGGTCACCTTAATATGACCAAGCAATTATATTCATTATTTTAATTGATCCAATGGCTAGCACGCTTCTAATTTAGTGATGAAAAGCAAGCGAAGAAAAATGTCCAGTGATTATTATAATTACTCATTAGTAATATAGTTAGGTAACACTGCATAAATATGACATCAAGGTTTGCCTCAATTATCTTTGTAATTACGTTGATAATTGTCTTCTTATTGAATTCCAGTATTGAATAGATAGAGTAGCATGTAAAGTTATCATCACTCTCATTGTCACTTTCTGGTGTACTTAAAACAAAATGATGGTCACGTACTGGAGTTTATTATTTTTAGTTCTTGTGCTGTTCAAAACTTAAATAAAATTTTCATCCCTTAGGCAGTTTCGAAGATTGGGATTTTTTATCTCATTCTTATACTTTAAATATTTGATAGTAGACAATTCATCCCAATCGAGATTTTTATTTTTTTAAACCATTTCAGGTAATAATCACATTAGTTAGAAATGTACTAGTATTTCTTACACGATTAATGATTGTATACTTAAAATAAAGAATTTTTATCTAACACTTCTTTCAACAGACTCATAGGAATAGTTTGATAATGTTGCTATGTTGAATTTCTGTGTATTAAGATGTTTGAATGAAGAAAATTTTCTTTCCGACGTTGGTGGGTTCTTCAACACCTCTAGCTTTTACTTTCTAAACTTATCTCATTGAATCATACTTCGTGAATAATATCTTCTGATTCTAACCTCTCCGATTACTTCTAATACCTTTACTACCTCTTCTACTATTGGATTTGAATCGACAATTACATCTCTGTGCTGATGTGGTATGGCGACATGAACTGATGTACTTACGTACGAAGTTCTACGTTGCAACTGACTGACGTTGGTATTCATTAGAGCTGAACAATTATATTTTTCACATACAGTGGTCTGTAATAGAAATAGAGACTTGTTTCATCATTAAAGGTGATACGAAAATTCAATTAGTATTTGGAATCATTTAATAGTCAAAAAGGATAATAACAATGATATAATATTAATGAGCAAAATATGAAAGACTCTACTTGACCGTTGATCATTTTTGAATTGATGAATCGTCAGTCTCAGACTTCTTGTCTGACTAATTTATTTTATCTTAGGAATAATACTAAATAAGCACTCTAATTTAGATCGATGGTCAGAACTGACCAGATGTTTAAAATTCATTCTGCAGACTGATTTATATTATTTGTAAAGAAAATAATCGTAAATAGAATTGTACAGCTTGTAGAGGAAATTTTCTTCTCTGAAGCATTTTCATTTTGTGCAATGACTTGATATGTTTGTCATGTAGTGTTATTTTCAATACTTTTTAGTAGGTATTGGAAGTTATCTTCTCTTTTTTTTCGATGTTATGGACAGCATTAAGTTGTCGATGTATTTTTGTCAAATTCTTCTCAATGATAAACCATCGTTCTAAGTGACATATTACTGTGTATATGAAGTTTTCCAATCAGCGAAACAAAGAATTATTGCAACATACAAAGTTTGTTTAGCTGCTTTTCAGTTAACACATTTGAATTTATAGTTTAATCTTAATATAAATACTTTGACATTACTAATCATTTTTGTCTGTTAAAACGTCTTATTCTTCTTTAGGGTTATTGTTCTGGGGGAAAACGTATCGGGTGTACACAACCTCGTCGTGTTGCTGCCATGTCAGTAGCTGCTCGAGTTTCCCAAGAAATGTCTGTTAGACTAGGATCTGAAGTGGGATACAGTATTCGTTTCGAGGATTGTACTTCAGAACATACAATAATAAAGTATATGACAGACGGTATGCTTTTACGTGAATTTCTCACAGAACCGGATTTGGGTAGTTATTCAGTAATGATTATAGATGAAGCACATGAACGTACACTACATACAGATATACTATTCGGCTTAGTAAAGGTAAAATATATTTATTCGATCAGTTCTCTCGTTTTCTATAATTATACACTAGAGATTTCAAGAAAACTTATCTTCTAATCTATCATCTAGTCACTAGTATTCAAAGTCCTGTGATACTCCCCAACTCTCTAGATAAAAGTACATCATACTTATTTCAATCAGTAATTCATTGCTTAGAAGTTAAAATGTATATATCACTGAGCCCACAATAAACTACTTTCTTCCATATTTTATATGATTTCTAATCAAATGAATTAAAATCACTCATCGTTCTCGTTAATTAGAATACCAGTTTTTATTTAGGAATTCGTTTATCATGCTTTGCGTCACGTATTGTACTCACGAATTGTACTCAATTGTACTCCAAAATAACTTTCCAGGTGATACTGTTTGATCACTACAATTTGACCAAACAGGTTCTAATCATATCTATTGTGTGACATAAATTAAAAATATAAGACATAAACTATAAGATGTAAGCGTAACAAACTCCTTGTTTCTAATTCGGTTAAAGATTACATCCTGATGGTTTATTAGCTGACTGAAATAATTTACTGTATTATCCTTATTACTACTTGAACACAATTGTTGGTATACAGTGGAATCTAAATATTCATGCGCCACACAAATCAATGAGTTCGGTTATGGGCTGAAGTTCCTTCGGAGTGTCTAAATTGAAGCTAGTGGTTTTCTTAGGAGGCTACTCTTCAAGTCTGACTTACAAGTCTAGTCCAAAAGTTAGTGGAGTAACGTCAGGAGATGTCACCTCACTGTAGCTACTGAACAACAATAGGTTCACACACCATTTACTCCCTGGGGATTCTGATACATGGTTTTCTACGATCTCGTAGTGACAGCCCTGATATTCGGACAGGAATTACCTACGGATAATATTTTCTCCATATTACTTATTATTACGGTTACTCACATACGTATTAATAATCAATCAGGTTGACTAGAATAAATACCTATTTTAAATTTGATTAGTAATGACTGTTAACGAACATCATGGTTTGATCAAAATAAATGTCAAACTATCCATAGAATACCGATTGTTTACCAACACAAATCTATACGGATTCAATTCAACAGATTTAAATAAAAATTTACCACTATCAGATGTGAATAGTGGCTAGCAGTGGGATCTAGGACGTGCGCTTCATCCTATTTGGACTCGTCACCTGAATGTACCTATACGTCAGAGTTGGTATTCACTCCGGCACTCGAACCTAGCACCGTTCGTTTCAAATACCACCGTGTCATCCACCTTTGCTAATAATGTTTGTAACCTAAAGGCAATATCGAGGTAATCCGCATTGGATGCATATATACCAAAGAGAGTGATCAATCACAATCCTAAACATTAGTGGGAAGATTCAAACACCCAATATAGACGAATTTATCTTGGTAATAATTTGATGATCTAACTTTTTGACCATATATAGTTTGGTTTAAAAGAACTATTTCATATTTTATTTTTCACAAAACGTGGTTGTTTATTCTATATTTTCTTTAATTTAACTCTTTGAGGATGTAGCTCGTTTTCGATCCGATTTGAAACTCCTAATTAGTTCTGCTACTTTAGATGCAGAGAAATTTGCTACATTTTTTGATGATGCTCCCGTATTCCGAATTCCGGGTCGTCGCTATCCGGTTGATATCTACTACACAAAAGTAAGTTTCAAAATAGTTTGTTAGATGAAAAATCTTTACTTTTTGTTTAATATGATTAGTTTTCTTTCTATTTTACTAACTTTTTTGGTTTTAATTTTATCATGATAAAGTGATTATCACTTGTCAGTGACTTCATGCATTTCTGCCATGTTTTGGTCTGGCTGCCCCTAGCTTTCTTCCAATCTACTGCTACATTGCAAAACATAGCTCGTCGAGGCAGTCGGTGGTTAGGCATACGCAGCACATGTCCCAATCACCTCAGCTGATGAAGTTTCAGTGCTTCATGTATTGATTTGCTATCCCTACCTGGAACTTGTTTCCTAACGACAGCATTGCTCACTCGGGTGTCCCAGGATACACGAGCAATGCTTCGAATACACCTATGGTCGAAAACCAGTACCGTAGGAATATCTTCTACTCTCACTGGCCATGTTTCACAGCCATAAAGTAAGACGGAGCGAACCACTGCGCAGTACACTCGTCCTTTAGTCATCAAACGGATATCTCGCCTACGCCATTAGTGACGCAGGTTGGCGAAAGCTAATCGAGCCTTCTGAATCCGTGCTGAGATTTTGTCAGTCACCAGGCCATCATTTCTGATGAGACTCCCCAGATAAGTGAAGCGGTCTACACGCTCGACTACTTCACTCCCTATCACTAGTTCAGGTGCCGATGCAACCAAGTCTTGAAGCAACATTTTGCATTTCGAGAGGGAAAACCGCATCTCGAACATGCTTGCATTGTTGCTTAGGGTAGTCAGAAGACTCTGCATTTTGTCAGCGTCTTCACCAAGTAGGACTATGTCATCGGCATATTCTAAGTCGATAAGCGAGCCTCCTCGTAATAGGTCTACTCCTGAAATTTCAGACGAGGATCATGTTATATCTAGGAGCATGTATATGATAAAATTAAACAAGAATGGAGAGAGTGGACATCCCTGACGCACATCACTTAAAGTAAAGAATTCGGGTGACATTTCGCCATAAGCTCTCACTCGACCAGTGGTGTTCGAGTAGGGAGCTTGTATAAGGTTAATGTACTTCTTTGCTACACCTTTCAATGACAGACACTGCCACAGAACCTCACGATCCACTGAGTCGAATGCCGCTTTTAGGTCCAGGAACACAACTATTGTCGGACCCCTAAATGTGTGTCTATGTTCCAGGACCTGTCGTAGTGTGAAAATGTGGTCTATACAACCACGTCCAGGTCGAAAACCAGCCTGGTTCTCTCGAGTCTGCTCTTCACGACCACTAGTAAGGCGTCTAAGTATAATCGAGGCTAACAATTTAGAAACTATATTAGTTAGACTTATTCCTCTGTGATTGTCACAAGAAGACTTCTGTCCTTTCTTATAGATTGGGACAATCAGTGATTGAGACCAGTCGGATGGGATTGTGTCCAGTTACTAGATTCTACCTAAGATCTCAGTCAACCTAGCTGCTAAAACTGGACCACCATCCTTAAATATCTCAGGGGTCAGTTTATCAGGACCTGTAGCTCGCCCTCGCTTCAGATTTCCTAACGCTTTCTCAACTTCATTAAGACTAGAGGGACTTACGTCGACTTGCCATTCAGGATGACTGGAGATCGTGGGTAACCGAAGAGTGGCTCGAGGCCAGTTGAACCTGATCCCTAAAGTGTTCTGTCCATCGATCCAATCTCCTGGCTTGAGAATAAATAATAGTCCCATCATTTTCCGAGATAGTCTCACTTACAGTAGGATTCCTAATACCAGTTTCCTTGATAAGTCGGAAAAGTTGTCTACTGTTGCCGATCGCCACTGCCTTTTCCATCGCTTTTGCTTTTGCCACCCACCACTGTTCGCGGTCGTTGAGTAGGCTTTTTATCAGCCTGCGCCTAAGTTGACTTCGTTCTTCATAATGTTTAGAGCGAGGTGGAATGAGTTTTCGGGCATCCATCAGATCGGTGGATGCTACTGAGATCCACGGCTTCATTCTAGCCTTATGATCAACCTTACTAGCAGATATCACTGCTGTTTCCACAGCCTTTTTGATATCATTCCAACCTGCTTCCGGATGCGAATCGCTTACATGATTGCCTAACTCTCTTTCTAGTTGCTCCTGAAATCTATTCTTAGCTTTATTATCATTAAGTAAAACCGTAAGAGGGCTTTCCTACGGTGTCTTTCCTACGTCCAGTAAGCCTCAAACAGATACGCGCTCGCACTGGAGCATGATCTGAATCTAAAAATGTGCTCCAGAATGAGCAACAGTCCTCTATCGAACCCCTCCATCGGTAGCTGATGGTGATGTGATCTAGTTGGATCCAACGTTGATACGACTTTGGTGGTCGACAGGCCAAAAAACGTTTTTCCTTATGTCTAAAGTTAGTATTTACTAGGAATAGGCGGTTATCTAAGCATAGTTGCTACAGACGGTCGTCATTACCTGTTATCTGAGCCGCGACACCATAACATCCACCTAGGTGTCTTTCATTTTCACTTAGTCTACCTACTTGAGCATTAAAGTCTCCAGCCATTATTACTATATCAGAGCGTTTGTAATTATTGTTCTCTTTTTTCTTGCCTTGAATTGATTTTGCACTTTCGTGAAACGTGCTAATATGGACCGTTTTACAAAATTATATCATGTTCTATACTATCTGTCAGTATCGGGTGCTGTTAAGAGTATAAAAGTGATCGTCACTTCCAGCTCCTTACGCTGTGAAAGGATGCATCTTGTTGGAGGACCAAAATATAAGATGAGATTAGCAGTAATCCTGGCGACCTGTTAGCATGACAATAGAGCCAAGGAGATAGCTGTTTGAGTCATGTCACACATGATCTTATTGCACAAAAATTCTGATTTGTTACCTCCGTCCTTATAAGACCTTACGCTGTTGACATTAATCCGTTGGGTAAAGTGAGGTGTGGTATTTTTAAGACTGACTTCTATTCCTCATATTGTGAGCCAGCGTCTGTGTAGATGTTAGCTGTTTAAGGAGATGACTTTACTGCCGTCATACGTAGTGCAGCCGGCAGGAAAGCTTTGACCTTGAACTTTAAGTTGTTACTTTTAGCCTCGTTATCCGTTGTTTTTCAAAATTCATACCATCCCTTATTGCATTATGAAGTTTTTTAATGTTTTATTGGACTTTATTTTTTAGGCTCCAGAAGCTGATTATATTGAAGCTGCTATCATATCTATTCTTCAAATACATGTAACTCAACCTCCCGGTGATATTCTAGTCTTTTTAACTGGTCAAGAAGAAATTGAAACTGCTAATGAATTATTAATGGAACGTACAAGAAAACTTGGGAGTAAAATTCGTGAATTAATAATTTTACCTATTTATTCCAGTCTTCCATCTGATATGCAGGTATATGTGCTTTTAATTTCTATATATAATGTTTTATTCAATTATACCACATTGGTTGATTGGATTTCTATAGGGAAATTAATAGACTAGATGAATAGAACTCACTCTGTTTGCATTATAAAACAAAGCTTATAGATAGCTTATTTCTTGTTATCTTCTACAAGATTGGATATATTGTAACTATGCTACTAAGTTTTCGTTTACAGCTCCACTAAGCAGGCATATTTTAATTAACCTTGGAAAATATCTATTCTTGTTTACAGGTTTCTAGACGTGAAATCAAAATATAACTTTATTACATAGGATGACTTTAGATTTATCGTGATTACCTAACAGTACCTCTCACTCTTCGCTATAGATTTTGTTCGATGTAATTTTTGTGATAAACAATGTTCAGGTGGGGTGGGGTTGTCTAAGCTGAATGCATCAACGCAATCAAAACGTGTCGTTTTAGCATTCACATTCACCTACTCAATAAATCCTTTGATATATAATAAAGTAAATCCCATTTTTATTTAGTTTGAATTAAATTGACAAATCACACTGTACTAATCATGGTGTTTTTTTATAAAAAATAACAACTTAGAAAATGACAGTAGCAAAACAAATCCACCAATTGGATTCTTACTCATTTGTCATTTTCATTGGCCGATTAGTTTTAACTTTTAAGATGAAGCCAGAAAATCAAAGTTTGTTTGTTATTAGAAAACTTAAGGAATTTACACCAATCATATCTAAACACTATAATAAGAAATTGTTAATTTATCAAATGTTTGATATGTGATTTCTCGTTCACTTACTACTGGTCAAGTACAATTGTGTTTATGTTAATTTTTTTTTCTCTAATCCAATGACAAATAAATTCATTAACTGATACAAATATTTTTACTAAATTCAATAAATAATGTAAAAATGTAGTGCGGTTAATTTTTTTCTTATCTCTACAAAATCATAGGCGAAAATTTTTGCACCAACTCCACCAGGTGCTCGAAAAGTTGTCTTAGCCACTAATATCGCTGAAACATCACTTACCATCGATGGTATTATCTATGTTATTGATACTGGATTTTGTAAGCAAAAATTTTATAGTGCACGATCTGGTGTTGAATCATTGATAGTTGTTCCAATATCACAAGCTGCAGCTGATCAAAGAGCTGGACGGTAAGTGATTTTATCAGTCGATTTATTGATTTATTAGTATTTTTTTTTCTAAAAATAATTCTAAATTTTTTGAACATATATTGAATCACTGTCCAATCATACAAACCAATCAATTATTGATTATTATATTTTAATTGTATGTGATGTGTGTATACAAAGATCATTTTAATCTATTGATATGTATTTTCATATTCATTCATTTGGCTAATAGTTTGACCTTATAAAATCCACTCTCTATTAGCAATATACAAAGAATCAGTTGTTTAGACAAGTTATCAATTCGATTATCTAAATTGTCATTGGTACATTTAACACCAATTCATTTCATTTCACTGTTGTATCAAGAGTGTTGACAGATAGATATACACTATTCAAGTATTTATGAAGTCCTGAATAATAAAAACAAATAAATTTCACAAAATCGATGACATGAAAATAAAAGTAATCTGAAAGTTATGGTATTATACTTATGCACTTGTCGAAAGTGTTATTTATTATTCACTGTCATTATACACAACCAGAAATTTTTTTACAACTATAAGTACATAACAGGCTGATATTTCTAGTCAGATGTTTGAATAATCCATAATGCAATAGATTTTTCAATGTAATCATAAACTTATTTCCTTGTTCACTGTATATCAGTGTTTTTTTTTATTGTCGTTATTATTATTTTTAATCATAGTTGATACATTTAACTTAGGAAAGTGAATACTAATATGTTATCAACTATCGCAAATAATGAACACATACACAACCTTTTACACCTTTTTACTTAACTTCATTTAATACAATTCGGAAAGAGTTAAAAGGTTGATTCCAAAGACACTCATTAAACTTTTTCTGAGAAAATAATGTACTAGACTTACTGTTATTGTCTGTAAACAATTTTATTTTAAAATAAGTGAAAAGAAGTAGTTAATCAAAACATCAACAAACTTATCAAATAAAAGGATACAAATAAAGAACGTATAGTTCAAGAAATTTTTAGTGAAGAAAATTGTCAATTTAAAATTCTGATAAATTACTACAATGGAATTTTAAGTTGATTCTACCAATGATGGTATTTTTCATATTGTATTATTGTCTATCTCACTGATTAGTATTATTCATTGATGATATTTCTTTTTTTTTTATTGTACTAATAATTTCAATCACTATTCAAAATTATTTAAAAATTTAAAAACGGAAGATGTTAATGTCATTCAAGGTTCATATGGTAATCATGTAAATATAACTTGAATTCTTTTACTTATATCCATTAAACTACAGTTATTTATTCTACATTGATTTTAAATCCATCGTTGGAAAGTCAAGTTATCACCGTTGTTCAGCCCCATTCATATAGTATAAAGTAAACGATTATGTGTATCACAATGTTTGTCACGATGCCTTCATAATGCAATTCTATGATTGATGACAGAATTATTATTTCTAAACTACAACGTGATAGTTATAGTTTTTTTGTATTCAAGTTTAATTGAGAACTATTATTTGTGTCATTCATGTAGCTGATGTGGTAGATATGCTAAATGGTTACTCTTAACTTGAGAATAAAAGTTATTTTGAGGCGGGGAGAAAAATTGATTTACACTTGATTAACACAGGATATACATTTTTATACCGTGTCATACTTTGTTTTCATCTATCTTCAGATTTCACTAGTGACATTCTTTTTGTAAACTGTTTCCAGACTTGACTTAATTTCTTTGAGATGTGTAACTCAAGATAGAGAAATAGGAAGTGTTGTGGCCTGTAAACTGGATGGTATGGTTGTGCAATTTTTTTATAAATCTTCAGAACAATATCATCAGAAAGTAATTTGAAGAAAAATGAACTATTAGAATTTCCCCGTAGTTCATTAACAGCTTCTTCTGTCGACCAGATTTCAGATCATCTCTCTCCCAAATACTTGCTTATGATGTTGTTCTGTTGAATAATGAAAAATTCACAACCAAACAATTCAGCTTAGAGGTCACAACACTTCCATCTTAATTCTTGAATTACCATAATATTGTCTATTTCTTTTGTAAATAGCTTGAATATTTTATATAATAGTACTAGTTAATTACATTTTTTTGTTATTTTTATATATTGTAGTGCTGGACGTGTAGCTGCAGGCAAATGTTTTCGTTTATATACTTCACATGCTTATCACACAGAATTAGAGCCGCAACCTATTCCAGAAATACAACGTACAAACTTAGGCAATGTTGTCTTATTACTGAAATCTCTTGGTATTGATGATCTTTTGCATTTTGACTATATGGATCCTCCACCACATGATGCTTTAATTATGGCATTGGAACAATTGTACGCCTTGGGTGCATTAAATCATAAAGGTGAACTAACTAAAATGGGTCGTCAAATGGCTGAATTCCCATGTAATCCACAATTATCAAAAATGATTTTAGCCTCAGATAAGTAAGTATTTTGGATTATCAAAAGATATGATAAATTGTAGAAGACAATGGAAAACTAGATAGAAAGTTTTGTATACCAAAAGTTGATATTGGTCGAAAGTAGGCTATAAATAGTCTCTGCAAAAGTTAACTGCTCTTTAACACTCACTTTTGTAGGTTACACATTGAAACAATGTATATTGTGTGTTGAATTAGTAATAATATAATTAGAGTTTATATTTAATATTCTCTATCATATATTGTTATGATTTATATTAGGTTTATATTATTACCTAAACAAAAACAGATGATTTTCTTAGGTGTGATCATTGTCCGAATCTTTCATCTACGGTGGACTGTCGTGTGTATTTGTGTGTGTGAAAGGGTACATCATGATACTAGCTGATAATCAAAACACATTCACATACTAATTCGAACAAGATGAAGCCTCTATAGTTTTGTCCTGTCCGCATTATCAAATGCTTTCTCGTAGTTAATGAAGTTGATGTAGACTGATGAGTCCCATTCAATTGATTGTTCCACAATGATATGAATATATGTATATGATAATTTGGTTACCTCTATGAATGATGTAAAAGTTTTGTTTTCATTTCCTTTTATAAAGGTATAAATGTTCCGGTGATATAATTACTATAGCATCTATGCTTTCTGTAAATAATGCTATCTTCTATAGACCTAAAGATAAATTAATTCATGCAGATACAGCACGAAAAAGTTTTTCTCATGTAGCCGGTGATCATATTATGTTGTTGAATGTTTATAATCAATGGGCAGAATCAGGTGAGCTCCTTTTTTCTTTCCTTTTTCATAATTTCATTATATATATGAAAAGGGAACTGATAGGAAGACATTAATTCGCTTGCTCTTCTTTAAAAGTATAAAAGTTCAAATAGTTACTGAACTTTGAA
Source organism: Schistosoma turkestanicum (assembly GCA_944470395.2). Classification (NCBI taxonomy): domain Eukaryota; kingdom Metazoa; phylum Platyhelminthes; class Trematoda; order Strigeidida; family Schistosomatidae; genus Schistosoma; species Schistosoma turkestanicum. The sequence goes on from OX103971.1 coordinate 56,099,950, forward strand.
TGGGTATTGAAGAGTTCAAACTTTCTTTCGCCTAATTAGATATAAACAGTCAACGACTGTCAGTACTACTCATCGTTTCAGACACATCTCTTTATATAGTTACTGATTTGAAATGTTATCCCATTCACTTCTTAATACATTGTACTGAAAAATTGTAATACAAATATTTACACTATCTATATTTTGCTACGGAATGTGAGATTACTTTTCCTAAAAATTACTATCTTTTCAACCATAAATATAGTTTGCTTTTTATCCACTTCAATGTCCAGTCCAGTAATCTGAACGTGTTGAAATTCTTTATTATATGTGTTACTACTTTAAATAATAAGAGTAGTATGGTGAGTATAAGCTCTGCTGATCATTTGAGGATGCTTTTCTCTATCATTTTAATTTTTTCAGTGGAAAGCTTTGTACCGTTTATTACTAATTTAAATTATGCTAATTACATAAAGAAGTTATTCGCTCATGATTTTGTTGTTGAATTATTTAAAGTATTTTTTGTGAACTCGAAATGTAGCATGTACATTTAAAATTTTTCCGTATTTAAACTAAATGGATTTATTTCTCATTCACTGAATAAATTATGAGATTGTTACATCATTTACTGTCATTTGATGATCTTATTTCCTAAAGGGAATCATTTATATGTTTGAAAAGTGTTTATTTATGGTTATAACAGAGTAAAATTTCCTTATCAGCTGATTTTATTATTTGTTGACTCGCATATTCTTTGGGAAAAATTCATTTTACTTGATGTCACTATATTTCAGTACTTGTGATCAACTCAACTATTTAATTTACGGATTCACATATTAGCTAATCTCCTTTGTGTTTCGTTTAAATCATGAACTGATTTATGTTCTATAACCATTAGAAACTTGGAATCACCAGATGGTCATTCCATTGCAGTATGGAGCTCCACAATAGTTCACATCCATGAGCTCTCAGCCGGGAATCAGACATAGGACTTTCGGCCTTGTGCGTCATTACTTCTCTTCTGCACCATTGAGCCTGGATTCATTATTATCGTGTAGTTGAACACAATTCTTTTATAATAAGGTTGATTTATGTACATGTTTTTTTGGTATGCTAGATCATAATAATTTTAACTAGTAAACGATTTAAAATAATCTATTGTTGTTTAAACTTCATAGAAAAATAAAATTTCCTTATTTTACATTTGGAAATATTCATTTAAATTCCTTGAGCTAGATTGTTCAATTGCAGAATTTTCATTGTCAATGTGAACAATATTGTCAACACTTATTTGATGAAAATATTCATTTCTACTTGATTATGCTTAAATGATTTTTGTTTTTTTATGCATAAGATTTTACTCATAATTTTTTTGACAATTCGTCAGTAAAAATTATGTACACCCATATTATGATTAGAGATCACAGGTTTCAATGATTCCTAACTTAAATCAGTCAGTAAAATGTTTTGAATTTTCAACCATCAAGCAGAAGAAGAATATACAACGAATTTTGTGACAATGAGAATTTACCACTGAAATAAATATTTTCAATAAAATTTACTTTAATATTTATAATTGTAAAAATTATTTTCATATTTGATACTTTTAGATTTTTCTTCGCATTGGTGTTATGAACAATTTATTCAATATCGAACTATGAAACGAGCTCGTGATATTCGTGATCAGTTTGTCGGTTTATTAGATCGAGTTGAAATTGATCTAGTGAATAATCCACATGATCATGTCAATATTCGAAAGGTAACTAATTGAGACTATTTGATGTCTGTTATGTCTTATCAAATATAATTCGACGGAATTAGACTTACAGTAGTATTACGTCAGCTTTTTTCTAAAATAATAGTTATTAATTAATATTCAGGTGTATAAATTATCTATTGAGAAACATTGTTACAGAAATAATCGTAATAAATGAACAGGTTTATTCTTGAACCAATAATACACCAATAGAATACTCTGTAAATTAATAATGAGTTACCAACAATGATAGATAGTTGCATGATTCGCTGAAAATGATTCTTAAATTTCTATTGAATATTCTTGAAAGATAAAATCCCTTCAAAAGTTATCCATGATAGTTTATGGCTTTATGATTTAAATGCCTTCAAATGAATCATCTTGTTGAATAGGTTGTCTTTTGTACACAACAGACATTCAGGTAAATTTGCAGATTTGTGCCATGTCGTTATTTCATTTTCATACAATAAAGAAAGCTTTCTAACATTATTGAAATTAGACATGTAGAGTGTTGAATGCCAGTTCTCTAAAACGACTGAAATTCTTGAGTTTCTATCTCTGTTAATGTCATGAATGAACACTCTAAATAAGTTCCCGCACAAAAGTATTTTATTTCTTCTTTGATCCATATTTCTCTCTCTCTTTTAATTTGTTGTTTTTTTTCCTGTTCCATATTTTTTCATCAGGCTATAACTGCTGGATTTTTTTATCATACAGCACGATTCACTGGTAATGGTTATAAAACAGTGAAACAAAAGCACACAATTCATCCACATCCAAATTCATGTTTAGCTGAAGCATTGCCTAAATGGGTTATTTATCATGAATTAGTCTATACAACTAAAGAATTTATGCGTCAAATTATTGAAATTGAATCAAAATGGTTATTAGAAGTTGCACCGCATTATTATAAAGAAAAAGAAATTGAATATACTACTGAAAAAGTTTCTAGAAATAAAGGTAAAGCACGTGCTGAGTTAGAACCAACTGAAGGTGTTTAATGATGATCAGAACTAACATATTTGTAATGTGTATTATTTTGTATAGTTTAAAGAATTGATAAGACAAACAGAACGATAGAGATTTACAAATTGTGTACATTTTCATATTGACTTTGATTTTTTTTCTTATTTGTGTTGATCCTTAAACGAAAGAGATATTTTTGTATAAATGCTGAATGTAAATCTTTTGACTGATTTTATTCAATTTTTACAAAAAGAAATTATTTTAGAAAAATGAATTAAAATGATTGTGTCTTTTGTAATTAATTATCTTCTGATCATCATCATCACGAGCCTACATATTTGTACAAATAATCATTAAAAAAAAGTAATATTTTATTTTATTTGACTTGATCACTGACAATTGAACTGAGTCATGATTATGGGTGTCGACTACTTGGTTGGGGCCCATGAGATGTTAGTAATCGAGGGTTATAGACCTTGAATGATATGGCTCAAAATCGTTTGCAATAGCGCAGGTGTATTCATTCTTTATGTTCTCTCAAATTCTAACCTTCAGAGTTCCTCATCACGTTTATCTTTATCTTTTTAAGTTTATTTCACTAGATTTTACTTCTTGAATAAGGTCGTTGAACCCTGATCTCTCCGATTACTGCTAATACTTTTGCTACATCTACTACTATGGGATTTGAATCGACAACCTCATCTCTGTGCTAATATGGTATGGCACCTTGAACTGATGTATGTACGAAGTTCTACGTTGTTGTTGACTGACTGATCAAAATAATTGAAAACTGTATGCAAATACTCACTTTACAAGAATTCATGGGAATTTGGAGCAGTACTATACTTACAGCTTATCCGATGATATTTTGTTGCTTTTAGTAATATCTACTTGACTCAAATTTTATATTGGATGCTTACATGGTGATACAGATTTGCCTCAAACATGATAAAACACATTCTGGATTTTATAACTTACCATTACATATATATATATATATATATATATATATATGTATTTGTTGATCGACTTAATTTTATTTTAGTATTTCAGTGTAACATCATTACCCGTAAGTAGTTGAGAAGTCAAATGAAAATTTTATTCAACCGCTTCAATAAAAGTAGATAAAATCATAATAATCTGACCTGAACGTGGACCTCAACACTACAATGTAGGTACATGCAACTAACTATTTTCAAATAGAGTGAAACTTACATGCTGGATTTAATTGCTGGCTACAATTCAACTTAGCTAAAAATGTATGAATTTATAATAAGCTGGTGGTCATTGGATTTCTATCAAATAACTCAACCTCATTGTGTGATCTCGATAACTTGGATTTTAATCTATCAGAAATGAATAATACCTCCACTGTTAAGTATTTATAAACTAGGATTAAAACACTGGTTAAAATTTCCGAGTTCTTAGTGATCAATATCTTAATACAGCAGGTTCAAGTGTGAGTTTTTGGTTAGGTCAGCACTTACAGCTTGTTCGTCGTATAATATATACATATATATATGGTAGATACGGTGTTGTTTGAATGCTTGAATCCCTATATATCTGCGTCTCATTACGATGAATGATATGTAAGAAGAAATGTATGAATGAAGTAGATAGCTTGCATCTGACAGTTGATTGATTTCAAATGTCTCTCTACAGTCTTATTCATAATGAAAATTACGGATTAACTGTATTGCCTCGCTGTCTATCTTCGACAGGTCAGAAGAAAAACTTACACCTATATAAATGGCATTTGACATAGTTTTTATTACACATTCTCCGATAATGTATATTGTGATTGTAGTGGGGTGTCTAGGTGCTTTTCATATTTCAGGCTAAGTTTAACAGTTTTAGGAAGATTCCCTTCTGTGCATAGAATACTATTCCTTTCTAGAGAAGTAGGAACACTTCTACTTGGTTATTCAGTTCTCAGTGTTAACAATGAGAAAATTGCTTGACAACTGTAGTTGTGAAACAATCAAAAGTATGATCTGGAAATACTAATCTAACGTACTTTCCACTCATTTCCAAACTGAACACCAAACGGTAGTGCAGAACAACTCTCGCACCTAAAGTACTTCGTTCATATTTGTAACCAAACTGATGTAGATCAGTATGTTCGTTTAGTACAGGCTAATGTGAAAGTAGTTTTAGTTCCTCTATCGTTTTGAGAAAAGGTGAAGTTATTGCTTTTGGTTAGGACCATTCTTATAATCTAAGACGTCATTTAATATTGAAATTATCGTAATTTTTTCACATTTTCAGTAGAAAATTTGTTCAAAACCATTCGTTAAAGATCCTTTTTAATAGATCAAATAAACAGGATATTTCCTAAACAGTGGTTTAGAATTTCGACTAATTAAATGACTTCGAGCAATTAGAAATATCAATTTCAGCAAAATTCATGACAAAATTGCCTCAAACGTTAAGAAATAGGAAGCGTGACATTATATCTTGGATATTTTCCTCTAAGTAGTTTTTATATTTCAGTTTCTTCGTCCGCAAACTCTTTGCAGAACATAAATTATGCACTAGTCAAAACTGAGCAGAAAAACGCTTTTTGGTCATACTTATTCCGAAATCCTCAATAAAAAACTAAATCTATTAACTGTCAGAACAGTAGGAAAAATCGAGTAGATTCTCACAGTCTTGAAACAAGGGATAGCTAAAGTTGTATGGATAGAGATAAACGATTGATTAACCTTCGTTCGTTTTCAACCATGGTGCCAGCCACTATGACGTTTCCCACTGAATATCGCTGAAGTCAATAGAAGATGCAATTTTTCTGCATTACTGCGCAATTAAAACAAATTTTAAAAAAATAGGTGTTGGGGATGTTAGATCCCTCAGAACTCGCTTGATAAATATCTTTATTTTGGATTTATTTCATGGACCGATCAGTTAACCTTCAGATCACATTTCCCACCATGAAAATCCTTGGCTGTGATTGGTTACTGTATCATTTTAGCGTGCTATTTTTTTGACTGTCCCAAGGACGTCTCTATAGAGTATAAATAAACGCAATTTGAGTGCTTGAATCGATTGCGTGCTGGCTGGGTGTTTGTAGAATACACTTCTACGCCATATCAAGACTTCTTGCTAGTACCATTGGGTCAAGGGATCACAGTAGCCTACCTGGACGCTGGTTCCTTGTTTTGTTCTCGTTATTCGACTAAGTTGAACCCGTAATAGTTTCAAGCATACCTAGAGACGAGTGTAAAAATAGGTAAGTTGTTTAAATATTTGAAATTTGGAAAAAAACAGTTATCTGAGATATTCAAGTAGGCCACCGAATTCTATTTGCAGTTAAATTCCAAACAAAAATCCTCTTCCTTTTAACTATTATTAATAATGGAAATAAAATTGTAAACTGTAAGTGAAACTTCTACACATTGACGACTACCTGTAATCTTAGTTGATAGTAATCTTTCTGGATTTCAACAGAGTGAATAAATCTATTGATTTATATTATCCAAGGAATAAATGTTGTAAAAAGTATTCTATTCCGTATGATATGTAAATAGTTAAAGATCCACTTCTGTGAATTCATGAGTTTCTACTGTTCTCATTTTATGGTGTTCAAAATAGAATTGATTCAGTCTGAACTAGTGCCTTGAAAATATGCTTCACAACTGCCGGTCTTTATTAATTAATTATACTGTTGAATAGAGAATGAGAGTGAATTAAATAATGTGTGCGTTTGCCCTACCAATCAATAACTTATCAAACCGACATATCCCTATCTTAGTTTTTTAATGTTTCCAATGAGATTCGAACGCAGTACATGTTAATTTCAAATTTCAACACTATTCTCTAATCGATCGGTTCACAGCAATCATTTAACTTGTATGAGACATAATATTTTCTACCTAGCAAATGTAACTGTCTATGAGTTCGAGTATAACTATCAACATCAACACTGTTAATGCAAAGTATACAAAACTGACCAATTGTAAATTGAATCAAACAAATACTATTTATTGCATTATTAGCTATCATTTTTAACAAAAAGAAAATAGTAATCTACTCAATGTTTATCTTATCAAAAATCAAGTCCTCTCTAAATTTAAATCGTGACTTTATTTAATAAATTCTCATTAAATAAGTTCGATTATTTTTTGAATTCATAAGATATATATTAACTTATACAGAATGAATGATCAATGATTTTGTGATTTTTTATTTTTAATCTCTAAAGTTTTCTTTTTTCAATTTATCGGATTAATTTATTCCTAATGCGGGTTGAATTGATGAAAAATAAATAAACTATTGTAAGTAGATAAATAAATATGAATAAAAGGATTGAGTATATATATATATATATGCGAATGTTGCTGTTTTTTGCTAAAAGAAAACAAATTATTAAAGTGAGGAGAATAGAGAAAATTAGAAAGATATTCGCTTTTCTTTGTATGTTTTCGTAATTTTTTTAATTGAAAAATAATAATCTTTTCGTCAAAATGGGAGTTATCATTTTTCCATCATCATCACTTTCACATGGGCAGTTTGATTTGATCAACTTATGCATAAAAATTTATTTGTGTACAAAAAAAAAGCAATTTGAATCAGTTTTATTGAATTCAACTAAACTGTTCATTTTAAATGAATATTAAGTATATAAACAGAAAATCACGACTATTACACAATCAACTACTTGGCCACTTATATATATATATTTTTAAAATGCGAATATTTTTCTTTCCTACAATAAGAATAAATGAAATTTTTATCCTTTCTTTTTTTTTATTCTGAAGTACATATTAAGCTTTTTCACTGATTTAATATTATCTATCCACTTAAAAGGATTTAATCAAAGTGAACATCATGTTTTTTTTCATTCTTTTTCTCTGTTTAGTTGCTTTGCAATTTTCTCAATTTTTATTTTTTTTTAAGTAGGATCATTTTGAGTGAAAAAAATTAAAAGAAGAAGAAAGTCGACTGAATTAATAAAATAATTTAAGATATTTAGGGATTAATTTACATTTCATGAGAACAATTTTATTCATTTCGAATTGGTTTGATGTATTATATATTAATATGTTTGTTCATTGAATGGAGTTGATCAATGAATTTTCATTTAATTCACAAAAAAAAATTTACTCAAAATGGTAGAAACCTCCTTTCTGATCAAAAAATCCATTTTGTTAATAATTGTATTAAACCTAAATATTAACATTATCAGTTTACATTAGTTATAAAGTCACTGAGTTCCATGAGTTTTCGGATAGGTGTTTGATTTGAATTTGAAACTCATCAATACTGCAAACCTACAACAACATCAAGGGTCCAATCCACGCTGTCTAAATTTTTGATATTAGTTTATAATGATTTTCTAGTCGATGTCAATCTGTCATGGAAGTCATCATTTGATCGTCGCAGAGTGTTTTAGTTTATGAAAAGGGGGAGTTGCAAACCTTTAGTAATAACCATACAGCTATTTGATAAGCCATTAGGTTTATAAACTCAGTAGCTCAGTGAATAACGCGTTAAAATCCACAGTGTTTTGTATCGGGTTTCAGTTTAAGTATAAGGATTACTAATGGGTTGCAGTTTCATCCGGCTAATGAATCCTGAAATATGCTTCCTGAAATGTTTATTTGTCACTGGTATATAATCTCAGCAAATTTCTGTTATGTAACTGTTAAAACTGTCATGTTTCACGGTTATTGTAGTAGGAACAACTGCTTATTTATTTCAGTCTGAACTACAAAACAGAAAGAATATTGAAAATGTTGAGTTTTAATAGTGTTATTTAACATGTAATCGGTTCACTTCATTCGTTTAAAAAAAAGACAACAGTTTTTGTAATTTATAAAGAAAAAGTTATACTTTGTTACTTTCTCGTCGGTTATAGAAAAAATAGGTATTTTTGGTCAATAACAAATCCTAATGATTACAGATATATTTGAAGATCGTGAAATAAATTGTTGATTGGAGAAGAATAAATTATTCGGTAAACAATATTATAATACAAATAAAATTATACAGTTTTCAGAGAGTTTTCATAATTCGTTGGAGATTTATTTTGGTAATTTAGAATGAGTTGAACGTAAACGAGATTTTTAAGAATTAAAAAATAACATGTTTGTAATTTATTTTTGTCATTGAGTTCAAAATTGAATTCTTAGCATTTTCTGTTTTAGTTTAAGTTGTTTCTTTACATATTACACAGTTCTGAAATAGTAAAGATAATCTTATCACATAATCTTTTGAACCGTTTTATAAAAATTGTTTAAAAGAGGAAGAAATCATTTACATTTTTCATTTTCGTCGTTAACACGATCAAAGATTACATGCTCATTTTGCTTGAAAATAAACATAAGGTTCTGGACTCCTGATGACTACAGTATCTAAGGATCTCAGTTAGGTATTAACATCCTATTTTTATTGATGAATTTGAATATGCCTTATATTCAAATTACGTTGTTTATGTATATAGTAGTGTGATTAAACTGTGCTCGCTGTGTTATACTGTGAAAAAACAGATTCCTTAGCATATAGCCATTAAAATATAGAAATACTTGCTCTCCTGTTCTTCCAGGGTACCCGGTTTTTGACACTCAATTAAATTGCTACTTACATTTGAAGACGATATTTGAAAAGTATCTTTTTCATTTTTATGAGTTTCATTAAATATTGTATCATATGAAAACAAAAAGGTTTTACGGTATACATTTTACTACATCATGTCGTTTTTAATCTTTGGCCGATTAATTCACCTTGAAATTCAGTTAAACAATTAAATGCTTCTATTTAATTTTGCTAACTTCAATTTTTTTTGTGATATTCTTTACTTCAAGAATTATTATTCAACTGTCCTGAAATAATAGTATAGTATAGTATAGTTTAGAATAGAATAAATCAAATGATCTGTAAAATTTTTGATCGGATTTAACAAGAAATTCATTTATTACCCTCTTCTACTTTCTCCTTAGTTCTATTGTTCTTTCTTTCATAGCTAACCGAATTTAAGTATTAAGCAACCTATTGAATTCTCAAAGAAATCGTTACATTTTTCAACTGTTGTATAGAACTTGAACAGAAAGAGACAAACAGTTCATCATTCAATACAAGATGGGATTGACTTTTTAAATGGTTTAATTTTAAATCATCTAAGAACCGATATAATATGATGAGTAATTTATCAGAGAATACTCATTACCTTTCCGTTTATTATTATATATAAATTGTATAAAAGAAAACCATGAAAGCATAAAAGTTAATCAGTTTGTTTATTTAAAAAAAATCTGTTGTATTCAATCTTCCAGTGTAAATATCACTACTTTTCTTTATTTACAGTACTGGGCTTAAAATGAAAAAAGAAACACGAAAAAAATCATTCAGCTGTATTAATCGGTTATGTATTTAACTCATATTTACCTATTATACAATAAACGATACATCTCTACTTTTTTTCCCTTTTCAAAACTATTTATTCAAATAATCTTGAGTGTGATGTATTGAAAATGTCTGTTCTTTCATCGTTCAGTAATATTTTAGTTCATTTTCTTTTAAAAATGGACGGTAACTTGGTAACATTTTACAAATAGAAGAGTTCATGTTATGTAATAAAATATTGATCTACAGATCTATAAGCTGCTGTTTATATGTATATAAGAACTTGTGATACTACTTGACCGGTAGGATCGAAATACAGTAGAATAGGATTTGAACATTCTACCTATTGGTTAAAAATGAAAGGAATGAGGTATTCAATCCTGCAAGAACATCAATAAAGAAGCGTATTTCAAGATAATAACTGTGAAATATTAATGGAATATTTATTGAAAATCGAGATCATGGACAACTGCAATTTATAGGTGTTGTGTGTTGTAATATCAGCCTTCAGTAGTTTCTAATTAGAAATAATTGGGATTCCTCTAATATAAATGGTTTCTGGTGTGAACTTGATACACTAGAGAAGGAATCAAATAATCAGGAAAACTTATTACTTAAAATAGCTAAATTTGCAGCCAAAAACGCTATATTTGTCAACAAAACCTCGACCTTGGGAAGGTAAAATCATCATTTAACAACAAAGCTAATTGTAGAAACACAAATTAGAGATTAAGGTATCGCATTTATCTTTTCATGGACCAACTAACATTTATTGACAAAAATTTTGATAATCTAGGATTTTCTTAGCATATGCGAAAGAAAATTTCCATTACGTACTGTTAGGATAGGCCAAAATTCAAAAAAACTGAAGTAATATATCAGTTACGCACTTTGTGATGCTCATCAGTTTTTTACACTTGTACGTACAATTATCTACGAAATTCTGACATAAATTCCATATTTATTGAGAAAAGTATATTGGCTAGAACATTAGACTGTTGACATTCTTTAATTTTAAAAGATAACAGATGAATAACACCTCACCTGTCATGAAATGATCATTAAGTTTATGCACTGTTATTATCGTAAGCAAGATTACATTGTCAGTGATATAAAAAAATTGATAATCGAATTGTTAGGAACTTTCATTGTTCTTTTCACTGTGAGGAAAAAATTACAATTAGGAGATTGATTTGTGCACACTTAAAACTATTCGCACAAATTTAAAAAAAAAAGTCATTTATGCATAACTTAATATACATTAATAACAAAATACCAAATAATATTTTATTTTAAATTCTAAAATTCGACAGTCTTCATAAAATCTTTTCATTAATAATAACTAAGGACTAATTATAAGAAGTAATCTTCAAAGTTCTAATGAGAAATCATAACAAGTAGAGTTTAACGATATTGAGAGTGAAACGTTTACCAAACAACAGTACTAGACAATGGTTGAGCAATATCACACATTTATTATTGTCAGAAATATATAAACTACTACAGTTCGACTAGATGTTTTCAAAGTCAAGTGCTCCTTACTATATCTGAAGGTTTCCGATTCCATTCCCAATGAGCTTATGACTATGCACGAATAAAACATTTATAAAACATTATAATATAAACCAACCGTTTGATGCTTTCTAATTTTCAGTGTTTGTTTAATGAAAGTCAATTCATTATGTTAACACTAAAATGTAACAATATCTACAAACTCCTTATTATTAAACCAATTTTCATAACATATTGACATTAGAAGAAATCTCATTAACTGGATGGCATTGAATAGGTAATTTTTTTAAAATTTGTGATTCATCAAACATGTGTAACCAATGTCCCAGTCGATATGAATATTAGAATGTTCAAATTATCTAAATCTGTACAAAATAGCTAATTTAATGGCATTTAACAGTAATTCTTGATATTCGACTGGATAGTTATACCCGATTAAGTGCAGTCACGTAGTCAGTGAATAAATGAATGAATTATTGATTCAGTGAATGAGTTAGCTATCACAGATAATAACAAATGATTGTGATGTGATGCAGTAAAATTGAATGGAGTTTGAACATATGAGGTATTAAACTCTCACGCACTTTTCTAAAAGAAATAGTGTTCTTCACGAATCTGAACACTGAATTTGACGGTATGCGAGGTCATAAAGACCGGCTATGTATCTCACTCAGTTCCATAGATTTAATTCGCATTAGTAAATAACGGAATAAAATATCTGAAAAACAAGAACGACTTTTGGATACGTGTATTTTATGCATCCGTTTATCCAAACACACGACGACAAGAAAGAAGCTGATCTACGAACCTCGCAAGCTTCTCCCATTGATACGAACCAAATAGTGACCACTCCAATTCATATAACTCATCAGCCACACATACTACTTTTAACCTCATCAAACTCAGGTACCACAAACATTGAGAGCAGAGCATTTCATCATGAGTAGTTATGTAATTCCTTCGAAACCTTGCGCAATCAACTACTAGTTCCCATTGTCGAATTGCCGTAATTACATGATTGAGTTATTTCTGATCGTTTTCCATTGTATTAATTAATCAATGGAAGTTCATTCTATGTGTTTATAGGGGTCGTTTGCGAACAAAAGTCATATTTAATCTAGAGGTTAACCTAATAAAGACTGAACTTTACAGTTGTAAGTGCATATTGTTAGAAAATAATAATTTATGAACAAATCACTATCTATTATCCAGTGATTTGTAATAGTTTTCTGACTGATATTAGTTTTTGATAAGATTTATTTCTAAAATGATAAATAACTTTTAGGCTAATGAAAAATAGTGCAAATCGATTTGTGTATTGCTATGAAAAGAATCTAATAAAATATTAAATTGTGTAAGCCGATAACATATTTTTTTTCTGTCATTAAAAATGTAAATGCAAACACATCCAACACTAGTGACAAACATAAGACGCTTTTTACTTACTAAGATAATACACAATTCGACTTTATTTTAATGATCAAAACTACTAAGGCAAAAGTTATTTCCAGGTGCCAATTTCTTTTAAATGAACATTGAAAAATGTTACTCGTTGCTTATTTCTTTGCATGTTTAGTTTGATGGAAAAAAAATAAGAAACTTATTCTGAAATGTCTTTTTCATCAATCCTAGATACAACTTACACGAAAAATCCTATTCATCATTCTTTTATTGTGCATATATATAAATAATCCAAAATTTTGAGTAAGGATCTAATTTTTTCAAGTTATGAAAAATCCTACAATCACAATTATGAAAGCATCTAACATACACACATAAAAACGTACACAACTGTGTATATTTCATACTAGAAACATTGTAACAACTAGACATACATAAAATTGGATATTGTTTTAGTTTGAAACTTTTTTGTAGGACTAGAGAAATTTTTTCAGTGAAAATTTTTGTTGTATTTTAATCAATTGTGTTTTTCATAAAATTAGACCGGACATTGATGTAATTATTTTGTGTATGTGTGTGTGCATGCGTGAACGTACTCAATAGGTGTGGAACACATTACAACTAAATCACATACTTGAAAGGCTTGTCAAATTTAAATGCAACTCAAGTATTCCTATATCAAGAGTACTTGACAAAATCTGTTCCCAAAATTGTTGAGAGTATGGGAGAGATTATTGATAGAGAGAAAGTGATTTAAACGTTTGTATAGTTGAGTAAAAAGAGAACAGAGTGGAAGAGAGAGACAGAGAGAGAGTGTGAGAAAGAGGGGAATGAAACTGGTAACAGAGTATTAAACTTAACGGTAAAAATTGGAAATGTGAAAATTAACGGCTACAATATAAAAATAATTTGAGCTGAATTAATCAACACTATTACAATTAAAATGGAAACTAAAAACAGTTAATATAATCTGATACAGCATACAACTAAATGAAATTATACTAGCTGAAATACTCTAATTGTGGATTTAATTAACAAAATTTCCTCTCCTAGTTCTTTTTTTGTGTGGTAAATTTGACTGAATTTTGTATAACATTTGAAACTTTCACTTATTTCTCTAATCGAAATTTCTACGTAGGAATATAAAAGTAAACATTGAAAATTTTGTGTATATATTCACTTAATGTAATTATGGCTCTCACATTGGTTGTAGGTATGTTTGTTTGTATGTAAACGTTTGATTAAGTGACGCAATTTATATGTGAGTAAGTTAGTGCATATACTAATAGTCGTAGACACAAAGACCGATATTTACACAATAAATTAACTAATCTACTGTTCACTAAATTATTTAACCTCGATTTTTGCAAAACACTTGAAATGCTTCTTTAAAACAAAATAAGTTTTTCTAATTGAATAAATATATATTCAATCAAAATATCTGATGTTTAAATATTTAGTTAAAAATGAAAAAAATAGGTTCTTTTCTTTTCTATGATGCGTTAACTATTAAATAGCACAACAATTTATGAGAGTGAAATTTTTCAGTGACAACGTTTTAAAATATTTTGCTTTAAAAACAAAAGAAGAATTACAGCTTTCTTATTCATTTCATTTGTAAATCGGATGATACTACATTCAAAATATTCTTTATCGTTACACAAACCAATAAGAACGAAATCTGAAAGGGATAAGAAAAATACAAACGAAATTTGCTTATCTGTCTTCTAGTGAGTTTGGTATATCATAATGTTTGAAGAAGCAATATATTAGAATAGTGTGTACTTATACAACTAATAACAAATAGAACGATTCTATTCTTTAGTGATATTGCTGTCATTAACAGAATTTAGAACTCCTTTAGTGGCTCTTGAAAGAAAATCTATGGAAAAGTTGAGAACTATGTCGAAATGTCACTTATATTACTTGATGACTGGCATAGTGGTTGATATCGTGTTTATCTAATCCTATAGTGCTGATTTAATCGTATCGATTAAACTGACCACTACTTTAAGTGACTTAACATTGAATGCAGTTTATCTAGTTTTAGATGTTTGAAGGAAATAGAGAAAGAAAGCTTTGCTCTGAGTTGTACGCTAATTGACACTCGTCAGTAAGGATTATGTGCAGCCATGTCTGCAATGCTGTTACGTATAGAGTTCTAACCAAGACCATACAGTGTCATAGTCACAAGTGTTACCATTAAACTTTTGGGTTAGCGGTTGACCTTCTCTGTGTATATTGCTCAGAAAACTACGCCTTAATAATTTGTAGTTCTGAAATATAACTTTTGAACGTACAGGGTATGTAGATTATTGGCATTTGATTGTAAATGTTTCCAAATCGTCGTTTAGGTTTGGTGAACTTATCGATAGAACCACAGTACTACATAGGGATGATAAACTGGTTTAAGAGAATTTAAGTCTTCATTAGTTTTAAGGGAGTTAATACACATATCTTTAACCTCTAAACTTCAAATCATGTTATTATTATTATCTCATAATTCATCAACATCGTTCTTTATTTATGAGTGGTATTCTGTTTAATTTTTTTTCAGTCACCATTAATATTTGACCTTTTCATTTTCACTTTGTTCTTTTCCTGACATAGTGCTCAAGGAAATTAATGACAACTTGGACCAACGAAAATTTTTCCAATCCAAAGTATGTTTATAGCCAGCTTACCGATAACGGTATAATCTGTGACTTGTTTTTTATAGGAATTATGAACCGATTAATGTTTGACCACCATTAAAAACTTGAAAGCACTGGACGGCAATTCGCTGAGAAATCCCATATTAAGGCGAAACAGACATTCAGTACTTTCAGGTTTTGAATGGTAGTCTAACATTAATCGGTACGTGATTTCAATGAAATTTAACAATCTCTACATCCCTTTACTGAAAACAATCTATATATATATATTTATATATATTTATATTTTTTTCTTTCTAAGAAACCCATTGGTTAGTAATCAAAGAAACTACTATCGGACTGGTTAATTTAATCTCTTACTCTACAAAACTGATGAAGAAATGTATATAGTAATGGAGGAAGTAGGTAACTAAAACAAAATGTTCTACAGAAAGATATCAAATAAATAGGACTGATGAATTGTTTTTATCAAACAAGAAATTGGTAGTTGACCACAAATATATGTCCTATTTGTCACACATTGTTCCTATTTAGGAGACAAGGGAATACAGGACAACCACTTCATCATAGTATGAGATTGTTCAGAAGTATGTATGCGTGATCCCACTAGCGATCGATAAATGCTTAACCAGTAAAAGCACTACATCACCATCTAGTGGTTTCATTTTGATTTAATCAGTTTGCAATATAGCATAAATATTATAAATCTTTTGAGTTCTATCAGACACAACTCTTAACCAAACTTTCAAGCATATCTTGAATGCATTAACTACTGAGCTTACTATGGGGGATGGGTTGAATGGATTTATAAAGCTTGATTTAAATTTGCAGGTTGTACTCGTCAAGTAGTGATATTAATTAGGGTATTCACAAATAAGACCCAATCTACACTAAACTCCTTCAACAAAGATATTCAAAGTACAAAATTCAATAATGTTTGAATATCATAATAAACGTAATCTAGTTCCCTTTTATCCCAATGTTTTATACATATTTGTAAAACCTTATTGAGTAGAACTGATCAGTTATATTATCTCTCGGTACATATCTTTTGTATCAATGTCTTAAATTTTCTACGGTTAGATTACTCAATTCCATACTAGTTTTGGTGTTGTATCTTTAAATTCAATGATCAATAATACTTTGCTTGCATATTCGGTAATCTCGATGCAATCATTCATGAATATTTTATTTCTTAATCTCTTCATTATTGATCATTGTTTGTTTTTTCTTTCTCCAGCATATTGTACTGTTTTTATGGTGTGTGCATTAATGATAATTTTCACCTTCTTTCACATACTTCAAGCCTATGAATGCGTTAATGTGAATGCCAAAAAAAAAAAATAAGTCGAACTTACAATCTGATTATTAGTTTAAGTTATATAAAAATTAAAAATTTTTGCTGTAAAAAAAGGAATACAATGTTTTTGTAAATAATTTTAACTATCAGATTGATGTTTTAAATTGATCAAAATTTTAGTAAAAAAAAAACATCTACACCTGGATAATTCAAACACTTTCTATTCATAAAATAGATATCATACTTTTTACACAAGCTAGTGGCTGGCTATCTGAACTCAGGAATTCAGTGGATGATATGCTGGATGTTTGAAGTGAAGCATGACCATCAACAGTGGGATTCAAGTATGTCCAGTTTCTTACATAGAACGTGATGTATATCCACGATTTCACTGCTAACCGCAATTTATTGTATTTATTTGAAAATGTCTTTTTATATGATTGTCATCAGACATATATATTCATTGAACAGTTAAAAAAGCCTTGAGAATGTTAAACTAGTGGTTAATTGTATATCAATAAAATATTTACAGCTAAACAAATCGATGCGCTGATTATGACCAAACTTCAATAGATCTGAGTCTCACTGAGTGGAGAAGAAGGTATTCATTTCTGACTTTATAAATATAATTTCCTTCAGGATATTATTGTCTTCTCAAAATCAATTTTTAAAAATATCTGGAATAATTTGTTAGCTCGTACATGACTTTTTTGATATCCAAAAAAAGTTAAACATTTTGCATTGTTTCATTTCAAGTTATGAATAAACTTAAAAAAGAATTATGATTACAATAGTGTTTATATCAGTAACTCTTGGATCTTTTCAATTTCACAAACCGCATTTTCACAGCTTCTCAATCAGACTTTATTATACAGTTATGGAGATTGTTGTTAATTGTTGAAATCTTAAATCAATCACTGACCAATGTAGCTCAACCCTGTCGGGTGTAGGCAGTACCTACCAAAGACAATGGGTTAGGTTGCGCAAAAATCTTATATTGATCAGAGTTGGACATTAACACCGTTAGACGCCAGCTCAGTGGTCTAGACGATTGGCGTTCACACGCAAGACTGAACTTCCTGGGTAAGGTTAGGGCTCCTGCTAGTAGCGGGAGTCATGAACGCGCGCTGCTGATCAATCCCATGTCAGGACGAAACGATAGTCCAGTGCTTCCAGGTTTCTAATGGTGATCTAACAAAGACTGATTCATGATTCCAATAATTAGGCTTTAGTCATCTCATATGATATATATCTATCTGTCGTACGTTATCATGTAGATTTCGTGATAAGAGTTTTTCAACTGAATCTTTTCAGTTCAATTTAAGTTAAGAACCCTGAAAAACTGGTTTTGTAATTCAGTTGATAAGATATAACAAATGTACTCTATTGGTAGTTGATAATTTATGTTAACCAATAAACTAATTCAATTTCAACCAATATCTATTGACATAAATATCATTTTTATTACTAAAAATAATATAGAAATTGATAAATAGGACTGGATTTATTTATACAATAGTAAAATATTTCGAGTGTGACAGCTAGATATGATTTTTTTTCTAAATAATTAGGTCAAGTGTATAAAATGCACACGTAAAGGGATGTTAATTTATCAATGAAACAGATTTATTTGAATATAACAATGAATATTGACCATTGAACTTTAATGGAATACAACAAAACGGATTGGTAAACTGATAAAGTTAGCTTATTTAATACTCTAATTTAGAAAATAAGCACTTCGTTAGTATAAAAATACCCATAATAACCAATCAGCTATGTAGATAATAGAGTGAATTAGGTCATAATGAGTTTCATATCCTACATAATATTATGTAAAATATATTCATCTAAATAGGTACACATGGATATACGAAATGAATATTCAGGTGAATATGCTTGATAGCATTGGTAGTTGTATCAATAAAAACAGTAGTAAGTAGTAATGGTAGTATTATAAGTAGTAGTAGTAGTAGTGGTTGTTCACAAATATTAAATTCATGTCCAAATTTCAATTTTTTTCCTAATGAAGACTAATAATTCGTCGGTGGGCGGGAACGGAAACCTATTGATTGTTCTTCAGAGCATAAATCATTTTGTTTTTTCAATTTTAACGGAACTTCACACTTATTAGAGACAAAGTTTTAGGAAGCAATTTTCAACTCCAGCTTTTTTTATTAGCGAAATGAAAGGGAATGAATATGTTTTCTATAGAAGAAAAACACGGAAATACTCATGAGCTATATGAAAATAATGGAATTATTCTTTTCTAGTAAAAAAAGAATTTGAGAAATCACCTTCTGAAGTGGAAAGTTTATTTCAACTTTTAATCGACATTATTCAACAATGAAATAAATTCAACATGTATTGACAGTATCCTTTGATGTAAAAAAGAAATTATCTAAAAAAAATTTTAAAACTATACAATGTCGGATTAATTTAGTATGCTAACTGTCGATCAGTTTTTATTCAGATTGATCATTGAATAGATGGGTATAACAAAAAAAATAAAGTAACACTAGAAACTATTGAAAAGAGTAGGATAATTGAAAATTGAAGAGAGACATATACAAAATACGAAAGGAAATATGTAATAAAAGAAGCTGACAAAAATTATAGCAAGAAAATGTTCCTTTTTGATTGACTTTCATACTGATATAAATAATTATGATAAGTCGTTTTGTTTATTATCAGTTACAATACAAATAAATTCATATTCGACTGAATGAGATTAAATAAATCTAACTCGGCATTATGCCAGTAATAAGAGTGAATGATTATTATTAACATGAAAACATGTATTATACATACTCATTGAATGAATTTATTGCTGAAGTTTGTCTTTTGATTCATAGAAGGTATAAATTAATAAGATTACTTATTTGTAGCTGGTAAGAGAAAATTTTAGTAATGTTGGAAAAATGACTAGCAATGGAATTCGGAAGGTATCTTTCGTTCTGCATGAGACTTATCAGCTAATATCAAAGTAATCCATTCGGAATGGATATACATCAGATAGTCTGTGATATTTTAAGTTGTCGATTCAACAAATTTACCTTTTAAAACGAAACCTATTGCATAATGTCTAATGAATAATCTCTAACATCATGAATGTTCATAAGAAGAGTAGATAGGATTGTATTATTGCGTTATAGTAAGTTGGAAATATGATTTGATTTTTATTTACCTGTCGAATTAATAGTCTAAAGTCAAAAAAGGTGTCCCCTATGGAAAAAACTGATTGTACTTCTTACTGCATCTAATTTATCAAATTTGAGTATCATAATAGAAACAATTTATATAAATAGTAAGACTATTAAATGTGATACAACTATTATTATACATCGCATCATCACTAGGGAAAATAAGATAATGAACGTTAAATACAGAATGGTAATATATTTAAATTATAGTTAACAGTAGAATCCATGGAGAGTATATTGTCCTACATCAGATTTACCGGTCACATATCACTTTATTCAATAAATACATCTGATCATAAAGGCTGACCAGTCGCAAGTTTCTGATATCGAAAAGAGAAATTATCGATAAAAAATATTACTTTACTTATTCATTGCCTGTCACTCTTAATGAAGCATAGGCCTCTGACCAGCATTCTCCAGCCTAGTCTTCATTGAGCCTTCCTTTCCAGTTCTTCTCAATTACTATTCACTCTTTTTATATCCGTCTCCAATTTTTGGAGCAATATGTTCTTCTGTCTTCCTCTTTTCCTTTGGCCTTGGGAATTCCGAGTGAGGGCTAGTCTTGTAACAGAGTTGAATGCTTTCCTCAATGTGTGCCATATCCAACCATAGCGCTTCTTCTTGATTTCTTCCTCTGGTGGAATCTGGTATGTTCTCTCCCGCTGTAGGTTGTCGCTGATGGTGCCTGGTCAACGAATCCTCGGTGTCTGGCGTAGACAACTGTTAATAAACACCTGTGTCTTTTAGAAATAATAAAAAATTACATAGTTCATATAAAATAAAACTGAAACATGATAAATATCTGATGAGTGTAAACTCATAATTCAAAGGAAGGTAAACTAAGGTATTCAATTAAGCTAATGTGACTGATATTGAAGAGTATCAATTAAAATCTCCAACCACACAAACTTTGACTGTCATATAGAAGAATCTGTCTCAATATTTTAAAAGCCTATTAGTTATTTTATCTGATAGTTTTACTGATCAGAAATCAGATTCACCGTTTTGAAAATTTGTTTAGTTGCAAGAGATTCGTAGAGATCGAGTTAATTCATTGCAAATTAACCGCACTTAATATGCCTTTCTAAACCAAAGAGCAGTAAACAGCTGTCTTGTCCTGGCATTGAACTCTTCAAAAGGGCATGTTCTGAATAAAACTTTTAAAATAAACTAACTTCAACAAAGCCCTTTTCAACTGTACTTCGGTAGTAAGCTGACTTCTTACTAACCTCACTCTCCTCCTGAAGTTTTAATTGTGACTGATAACATTCAAATATGTTGCGAGTGAAACAGTCTTCACCAGTGGTACAAGAAATTTTTCCTACTTTATCACAAGTCAACTGAAATTGAAATTACGACAAAATTCATAGACCTGGTGCTTTTTATAATTAGTCGTCTGCTACAAGACCTGAAGCTACAGAGTCCAATAATTAATAGGGTTATGGTTCTGCAGTGTTGAGGAATCTGATACTAGGATACTATAATCATTAATTTTTCAATCGTATCTCAATTAAGATTAATCTGTGACAGATACAATCTACAACAAGATTATTCTATAAATTATATTGACAATTCAAACAAGTTCATGCGACTAAAACACTGAAAAAAAGGATTTTAAAAAATAGTCCGCTGTTGGATTAAAGAAAGCTATGTTTATAGACGAGTAAGTTATTAAAAAAAAGAATTTATTGTATATAGTTATTTAGAACGAAATACCTTACTGTCTTAGTCAAATGATTTAATTTATAACATAAATAAACATAGCATTAATAATTACTTACAAATTATCTAAATCTCCTGTGGAGAATGATTAGTTCTATTTCAAAACATAAAATTAAAATAAATTCTACTTTCAAAATTATTACGTGTGAGAAATATATATATTTTTTTACATTTCTCTCTAACTAACTTTATGTTATAAGCGCGTGATATCGTGCTCTATTCTTCTGTGAAAACTTCTCATACTATTGACCTTTCTCTTTTATAGTCCTGTTTTCCGTTAGTTAAAGTCTAACAAAACTTATAAAAACACTTAATAAAAAAATGTTATATATATATATATATATATATATATATATATATATATATATATATTCTACAGCTATTCCCATAACTGATAGTTAAAATGAGTACAACTCTTGTCATATTCTCCTACAACTTTAATCATATCATTGATAAATTTGTACAGCAGGCAGTCTAAATCAGTTGACCAAAGTAACTTAATTAATATTTAATAAATCATCAGTTAAATTCATTGTGATTATTGTTATGTTTTATTTTTTTCTTGATATATTTTACTTATTAGTTGTTTCTTTGTCATTTTCATCATAACTATTAATGATCTATCATGCACATATATATATATATATATATTTGTTTATTGTGGTTGAAGATTGATAACATTTCTAATGATACAATTATAACTTACATTAATTTAATTTTGGCAGGTAAAAGTGATTCACATGTTGCTCCCTTTTGTAAATAAATTCTTTTTGAAAAGAGCGTTGATTTTTTTGGCTGAGAACTTGAGAACAGTATAGTTAAGTATGTGGGTGTTTTTTTCTTTCATGAATCAACATCAATCAAGAGAATAAATGTAAATTAAGCAGCGCTCAACTGTTGTTTTATTTTGCTTACGGAACATATTCACAGTGTGTATACATAAGTAAGTTGGGGAATAAAAATAATTAATAATCTACTGGAATGTTGAACGAGGATAGGAAATGATTGGGAAAAATATTGATTTCAGTTCTGATGAATAACTGAAATCCATGAAATCACTGACAAGTGAACTGAGTCATGTTGGTAGATGTAGGCTACCTAGTTGGGGTCCACGAGACGAAGCTCACCGATGGTTAGACACCTTGAACGACATGACTAAAAATCATTTGCAATGGCGCAAGTGCATCCACTCTTCTCGTTCTCTCAAATTCTAACCTTCTAAATTCCTCATCATCTATGTCTTTCTCTTTCTAAATTTATCTCACTGAATTATTCTTCTCGAATCATATCTTGGCCCCCTAATATTCTCCATTGCTGCTAATACTTTTTATATCGCTGTCACTGTTGGATTTGAACAGAAAGTTGCGTCTCTGCGCTGATGCGATATGGCAACTTGTACTGATGTACGTACGTACGAAGTTCTGCGTTGATCTGTAAGACAGATTCTATAAGGTTGTTCAAAAATAAAAATATCCCGTAGCTGAAAAATTCCCACCAAATTAAAACACATATAAGAGCGAAGTAAATTCCTTTCAAAAAAAATTCTCTTCAGATCTTAGAATTTAATATGCCAAATTAATATTCCCTAAAAAATAGCCACATTTCAAGCAAAATACATCGCATAAAATTAGAGCATGTGAATTTTGGATTGTTTATGGCATAAAATAAAATTATTAATGTTAAAATGTTTCGTACATCGTGTTAACTTGAATAAGTTTATTATTTAAAATGAAACTGAGATATCAATAATAAAAGAATATGTATGAAGCGGACAGAGTCAAAGAACTAATAATGCAATAACAAATCTGATCATATGTTTAGTGGAAGATTAAGTTGTGTGTATATAAAGTTACTTACATTCAATACAATAAATCAATTTGTATTTTATATTACAAACAATCCCTAACTGTCATGATATCATATTGTTATGCTCATCAGTTAATATGCTTGAACTATTACAAGTTAACCTTAGTCGGTAAACGACAGCGAAGACAAATGATCCAGGGATACGATATGCCACTCTAATCCGATAATCCCAAGGCCCCACTAAGTAGAAGAAGAAGTCTTGATATGGCGTAGAAAGTGTGTTCTACAAGCACCGAGAAAATATGAGGTCCCCAAGTACACAAATCGAGTTTATTTACACATCATAGAAAAGTCTTTGAGAGAGCCACAAAAGTAGCGTACTAAAATAATACATCAACCAATAAACGCCAAGGATTTTCCGGGTCGGAAATGCAGTCTCAAGGTCAACTGATCGGCACATGCACTAAAACATAAAATCCAAAATTAGAACCCTTATCAAGTGAGTTATGAGGATCTAACGTCCCCAACAAATTTAAACGGTGTATTTTGTCTGAAACCTGGTCAGTTTGGAAATTATTAATTTTTCATCATATGACTTCAATTAAACTCAACAATGTCGACAACCCTATGATGATAATTATCGTATGCTCACCGGTGATTGGCTTTATGAGGAGATTCTTGGAGTTCAATCAGTTTAACGACTATATTATTTGCTAAAGTATTCGTAGGGTTTGTTAAGATCTTATATTGGATTTAGAGATGAATAGGCTTAAGAGGGTAGTGCTAAAAAGTCACAAAGTAATCCTTAAAACTGGTTTACCTTTAAAGAATTAATTAATTTTTCTGTTCTCTACTGATTAGCTTGTGACGGTGTTTCGTTTTCTGAGCGGGATGTTTCGGTTGTGGAGCTTTCACTGTCCTTCTGAACAACATCGTTAGCACAAACTTTGAATAGAAGTGAAGTATTAGCATTTTACCATGTTCGACTTGTAGCTTGTCCTGGTAACCTCAACCTTTACATTATCTATTGAGTATGTTATTTACTTTATACTACATCTGCTGCTACTGAATAGCATACTTTAAATGAAATGGATAATTTAGAAATTATTTTGAGCGATGCAACTTGAATAAAAGTAAATATTCAAAAAATTTGAACTAGTAACTACTTAAACTGGTTTCTTTCGATCTCTCTCTCACTCTTGTGAGCTCACATAACGAACAATGATGTTTTCCAACTTACAGTATCATAGTTCAGAATATAAATTAAAACTTATTCATAGTTATTTGCTAATAGTTCCCTCATTCTGCAGCTTGTTTCTCTTCTCTGCACTTGTTACGAATTTGTTGGCTTGATGATTCTAATCGCTTATTTATTCTTAGAAATACTATTATGTTCTGGCTTGTCTGAAAAAAAACAATTCATTTCAGTAGAAAAGGAACGTTGTCATCCTCCTCCTCATCATCACCATCAACAACAACAGCATAATCAATAAACCTGCAAAAAACTACAATCAACACCACATCAACAAGGTTGTAGTAAAAAACTGATCAATAAGCCTCAATATACAACCAGATGCTGATGTATTCTAATATATATATATATTTGAAACCATGAATCGATCAATGTTAGAACAGCTTTAGAAACCTGGAAGCACTGGACGACCAAAATATGTAACTTCACAATCTTCACTGCCCTGTAATGCAAATTACCTGTGCTCACTAGTGACAAGCTTCGTGAAGAATCTTCTACGAGTTCTAAAGGGGAAGACGTGACCAGTGAAGTTCAACCTGTTCGGGCGTAGACAGTAACTACAGAAGACTGTGTATGAGGTTGCGCAACTCCGTGAATTGATCAAGTTAGACATTAACACCGTTAGATACCGGCTCAGTGGTCCGATGGTTAGGCGTTCGCGCACAATACCGAAGTTCCCGGGTTCGACTCCTGTAAGGTGCAGGAGTCGTGGATGTGCACTGCTGAGGAGTCCCATACCAGGACGAAACGACCGTCCAGTGCTTCCAGGTTTCTAATGGTGGTCTAACATTGATCGATTCATGGTTTCAAAAAATGTGTAACTTAACAATCTTCACAACCCCGTAATGCATATATCTATATATCCAATCATTCATTCATTCGTTTATCCAATAGTCATCTATGAATCTCAAAATAATTCATGAGTACAAATTTAAAAAAGAAAAATTTTCTTTCTTCCTATTATCATGGTTCGGCTAATCAGTTAAAACTAATTAATATATAATAGTTAAAGTATAAAACTATGCTATTAACTACTTATTTACAAATAACAGAAATTCACTATTTTTATTATATGCGTGTATTTGTTGTTATTCATTCATTTTATTGTTATTTAAGAATAAACTTTAAGTGGTCAGTAGGGGGTTATATATATATATATATATATATATATATATATATATATATATATATATATATATATACAGAATGAGTATAGGTTTCTATGTTCCTACAGGATAAAAATGTTAAAGACGATTTCGAAAGAAAGAAATAACGAAGATTAAGCAGTTATAAATGAATTAATTGAATAGTTACCGTTCCACTTCAACTAAGTTGAAGTGGATTTTTTTATTCGTCAGAATTAATATCTTCAAATTTAAAATTATATAAAATAGATAATTAAAAAAAAAATTCGCTTAAGGGATCAATTCACAAGCTGTTAGTTATATGTACTGTGGCAAACATTGAAACATACGTAGAAAACAGTTTTTGTCTTCTCGATTCAATGTACAATGTTGTGGATCATATAAACCGAAATTCTTGATTATTGCCTTCAGCGATTAATTAATTTTTTTGTTGTTGCTTTTCTTAAGTGGTTCCATCATCACAATGAATAATCAATAACACTGTTCTCACACATTCGGCCAACCAAAAAAGGTTTCTTGTAAAAAATTATTGGCTAGTTTTATTTTTTTATTTCAAATCAGCTGATGTTTTTAACATCTCGGTACTGTTTTATTTTGGAATTCGTGACAGTCTTCATAATTTTTTCTGTTATGTTTATAGAAATTCTTATCTAGCTTAGTCCTAGAAAACCGAGAATAGGATGACTCAAGTAAGGATACGAAGATGCACTATCAGTTCAACAAGGAAAAATAATAATTTGACAATCTTCATATTTTATGGTTTAAATATACTTGGCAGATTTATGATAGCATTGTTTGTATAGTCACAGATGAAACTGTCTTATTGTAGTACTGGCTAAATATATATGATAGTTGTGTACTGATTAGAGTAATCAATTTCAACTTGTAGATTGCAAAACTGATTGCCCATCCATTTGGCACTTTTCGCTAAACATAGTAGCATCACAATGAGGTGGTGGAAAAAATCTAATGTTGTTCATAAGAACAATTAAAGCTCGAAGGCTAAGCCATCCGTTAATATACTGCAGTATTAATTATTATATATGTGAATACTACTATTACTACTACAACTACTACTTATACTACTACTACTACCACTACTGTTACTACTGAAATAATTCTTTTTATCACGTCTAAATAAAGAATAATCTCTATACTTGATTAGTCTTTAACCTGTTTTCTAACGTTGTGCACTAAGAAACTCCATGAATTCGAAAGAAGTCATATATCCTTCAGACTAATCGAATTGCCTACTTCAAAGAATGAGTTCAAATCATAAGATTCAGAATATGTGTATACTACAATCCAAAATTTATATATGCAGTATGCATTATACTCTATAACCACCATATATATATGCTGTCTAACTGATATTTCATTTTTTTTTCAAAATTATTTTTGAACTACTAACAATCATTCCAATCGAGATTTAAAAAATATTCATTGTAACTGTGAAAACAAAAATGTCATTAGATATAAAGAAATTATTATGTTTTATTACATCAATAAGTGTAACTAACAATCATTGAAAATAAATGTTCAATAACGCTTATTTTTTCTTTCCAAATATATGAGGTAAAATTTAAAGAAATGTTATTCAGTGCTTTTTTTCAAATTTGGCTAATTTTATTTGAATTTAAGATAAAAGAATAAATTTATGGAAAATTGTTTTTTTTTAATTTGTCACATATCGATTTTAAATGAAATAGTATTAGAACTGTAGAAAACATCAAACCAACATATGGTTTGATGATGATGATAGTGTTTTATACAATTTTAAAAAGTATCACTTTGGATTATTGTTTTAATAATTTAATAATTTAATTTAATTCGAACTTGTTCAATGTTTAAGTTTTAAAAATGAAATTCAATATCAACACTATGGTACATTGTTTAATATAAATTATTATAGAACATATTTTACATGATAACATTTTATATTCTTGTTGATTCACCTGTAACTAATGATGTATAATCAGGATATCGATTATGATTATTTCTGTCATTATTATTATTAGTACTA
Organism: Schistosoma turkestanicum; assembly: GCA_944470395.2. NCBI lineage: Eukaryota > Metazoa > Platyhelminthes > Trematoda > Strigeidida > Schistosomatidae > Schistosoma > Schistosoma turkestanicum. The sequence goes on from OX103971.1 coordinate 56,128,010, forward strand.
TTGGTAGTAGACGTCATATTATTGTTGTTATCTAAAGAAATTAATGACTTATAAGTAATACAATCAATCATTGGTTTAATTAACTCTTCTTCTTCTTCTTGTTGATGATGATGATGATGGTGATGATGATAATCTAAAATTTGTTCATCTTCATCAGATTTAATTGAAAACTTTTGTCGTTCAGTGTTTAATCGATCAGTTATGGTATTATTATTATTGATATCATTAGTATTATTATTATTATTCAATGTTTCAATCATTGACGTTGTAATAGAATGCATTGATTGAAATATTGATGACTTTTTATCAAATTCTGAATGCGAATTTGTCAATGAAGATGTGGTAACTGCTAATTGACTGGATGTTAAACCGGATGATGATGACGCTGATGATATTGGTAATGTCGATGTGGTTGTTATGGGCAAATTCAATGATTTATTTATATCAATGAAATTTGATTCAATTAGCCTTTCATTATTATTTCGATTATGGACATGATCGTTAGTATCATCCGTTGGAGGACTAGAATCCATTAAACAAGAACTAACAATTGAATTATTATTATTATTATTATTATTACAATTATTATTGGTGCGATATGTATTAGTTAGAAAATTCTGTAGATATGATGGTGATGTATTATACTGTGCATAAGAATTTGTATTTGATGCAAATGGATAATGTGTAAACGGATTATTATTCATATAATTACTTGTATTTATTGGATTAGTAGAATTAGTTACTTCTGACAATTTATTTTTTGGTGATATACTTTCATTAATTCTATTTTCATATGATAATTGAAGATTAGATGGTAAAGGTATTGGTGTTGAAGATAAATGATTTATTGGATAATTGAACATTGATCTATCTTTTTTCAATGTACAATTATTAGAATTAGAATTCAGTAATAAATCATTATAGCCAAAAAATTCAATTGGGGCATCATTTGTTAAAAACTGTGAATGAAGTCGATTTGGTGATGATTGTGTCATCATAATTGAATTTTTTGTTAAATTTACATCATTTCTATCATTAGTACAATGTAAAGACGATGAAATACAATCACTATTATCAAGACATGCTTGTTTTAATTTTGGCATAAAAACAGGACTATGTAATTGTAATTTTTCATTATTTAATGAATGTATCATATGATTATCATTATGATATTCTTCAATAGATAATGATTCGGAACAATTTGATAAATCGGAATTAATTGAATGATGATCAGTCAAATTAGTTGGATTTAATTTACGATGATTGATAATATTCATATCATTATTATTATTATTATTATTATTAATATTATTATTATTAGATGATGATAATAAACGATTATCCAATAAATCTTGTGTTAATCTACGATTAAATAATGATGTTGATGTTATTGTTGATGGTGTATTTTGCATAGATAAATGATTGGAATGCACTGAATCATTTCTTAAATCGATTATATTTGTTGTAGTCGAATGTTGATCACTGACTGATGCGGTTTCTTTATCTTTTTGTGCACGTTTACATTTGTAACGATGATTTTGAAACCAAATTTTCACCTGAAATGATTGATTTTTAAAGAAAAGACAAATTAGAAAAATAAACCTAAAAACTTTTTATCGAAATCGTGAATTGAACAATGTTAGATTATTAACATTAGAAACCTAGAAGCACTGGACATTCGTTTCGTCTTACTGTGGGATTTATTAGCAATGCATATTCACGACCCATAATTTAAATCAAAATTAATTATTTTGGAAAATAAACTATACTTGTAACGGAAAAAGATAAAACTGATTTATAGACAGAGTTAAAAGCTGAAGATTACAATTTTTTTTAAAATATGAACATCTAGGTAACTTTTTAAGATACGATGTAGGTTTCATATGAAACATGAAACTTAACTGTCAACTTGACTTCAACCATAATTGATTGAAATATCAAGTAGAATTACTTTTTAAAGTTAAATATTATTTATACTATACTAGTGTAATAATGTTTGAAAATTGCGTTACAACTGATTTTTACAATTACATGACATAACAAGCAATTTACTATAAATTAGTTGTAATATCCGTGTATAAGTTGATAATTTTTATCTTAACTTATCATGTTAAACAATAAACTACAAGATCGTGCACGCAGGACAGCTGACAGATTCATCTCAGGTGAAGGCCGGTGTCAGGCAAGGTTGCTTACTCTCACCCTTTCTCTTAATCCTGTGATCGACCGGTTTATGAAGACACCAACATCTGGAGGAAAACATGGGATACAGTGTACAATCAGGATGAACCTGGACGATATGGACTTCGTGGGTAATCTGGCACTTCATTCCCACACGCAACAACAAATGCAAGAGAAGGCGACCAGTATAGCAGTAGCCTCAGCAGCAGGTTTCAACATGCACAAAGAGAAAAGCAAGATTCTGCGATACAACAACACAACAATTGAAGAACATCCGGAACTCAAAACGACTGTCAACAAATAAAAAAACAGGATTTTCAATGCAAATGTCAAGACAGTTCTGCCATACGGAGCGGAAACTTGGAGGATTCAAGTATTCATTAACAATTGTCTACGCAAAAGACTTCCCATTCATTGGCCAGACACCATCAGCAACAATCTACTGTGAGAAAAAGCAAACCAGATTCCAGTGGAGGAGGAAATGAGGAAGAAGCGTTGCGGAAAGCCCGCAACTGCGTCACAAGAGAAGCCCTCCCTTGAAACCCTCAATGTAAAAGGAAAAGAGGAAGGTCAAGAAATACAGACATGAAAAGAATGAACAAAAATTGAACAGAACTGGAAAGGGAAACCCAGGACAGAATAGATTAGAGAATACTGATCAGCGGCCTATGCTCCATTGGGGATGACAGACGTGAGTGAGTAATCATGTTAAATGAATTTTAAATTATTAAAAATGATTTTTAATCAAATGTAATTTATATTAAAAATGTCATCATACGATATTAACTTTTCTAACTATGTAAAAAGTGATGTAGTTTTGAGAAAAAGAATAATCGATTAACTATGCTTTAGATTATTTACACTAACTAAACTGAATAACATTTTTATCGAATTCTACGAATTTCAAAAATTCTTTCAAAATTACTGGAGCACCTAGTTAACGAGCTTCAAAATAATACCGAATACTACGATTCAAGGGTGTTTTTTGTTTATTAATTATGATCATTTTAAATTTTATATTATTATTTAATAAATTTATATGATTATGAAATTTTAATATAATTAATTTATTTTGTAATAAACCATATATATATAGTTAATTATTGTTAATTACATTACACAATACAAAATAACTTTGAATATTTATTGAAGTAGAATAAAATAACACTTTACTAATTTCAATTATTCACTTTTTTTATTCAATAGAACAAATATCGATTAGTTGTGATTTCATTATATGTATACTAATAAATGAATTTATTCTAGTAGATTCTATTTTCTAGTTCTTATGCATAGAAAAATAACAAGAATTAAGCAGTAACTGGTGTGTTCATTGAATAATCAATCTATGAACAATCAAATCGAATATGTATGTATATATTCTAGGTTCTTTTTTTCATTTAGTAAAAAAAATGACTGACATTTCACAGAATTCCATGTTATACTACATCCATATTACAGTTTAGTTAGTTCATGTTTTAACTTGTTGATATAGAAAAAGAATTTTTAAATCAGAATAAATCAAATCAATAAAATAGACACCTACGATAAAAAGATCCCTTAATGTAATGAAGAATAAGAATAATATAATGATAATAAGAAGAGTGTTATTTATTTGAAAAGGATTAAAGGAGAGTAATTTGATGTTGCAAGACATATTCACTCATAGATTGATCAACAATTAGGATACATTTGAATACCAAGGAATATTGTGAAGCTGTTTGATTGTATTATGCATCCAGTATGGATTTCCATATCCAACATTCTACATTAATTTTCCAATAATTTCCCTCAATTGAGATCATTATATAATTAATATAATCTAAATATCAGAATATTTCACTGATTACACTAGTATACTTTGATTACACAAATCAGATTTTATCGAAATAAATAATTATGTTGAGTATAAATATTTCATTTCTTATTGAGGACAATTGATTATTGAAGACTTTAATAAAATGGAATTCGTGAGAAACGGAATTGCATTGCTCGTGTATCGTGGGACAACCGAGTGAGCAATGCTGTCGTTAGGAAACGAGTTCTAGGTAAGAATGACGGGTTATTAGATGATGTATTGAATCATCATCAGTTGAGGTGGTCGGGAAATGTGTTACGAATGCACAACCACCGACTGCCGCGACGAGCTTTGTTTTGTAGTGTAGGAATAGGTTGGAAGAAAGTTAGGGGCGGCCAGACCAAAACATGGCTGCAATCCATGAAGTCATTGACAAGTGGACTGAGTCATGTCGATAGGTGTCGATTACCTGGTTGGGTTTTGCAAGATGATAATCATCGATGGTTAGAGACCCTGAATAACATGGCTCAAAACCATTTGTAGTGGCGCCGGTGCATTTATTTTTTGTGTTCTCTCAAATCCTTATCTTCTGGATTCTTCAGCACTTCTACCTTTGTTTTTCTAAACTTATCTCACTGAATTATACTTCTTCAATAATATCTTGGCACCCTAATCTTCTTCTTAACCAGTTGTACTTCTGCTATCCCTATCACTATGGGATTTCAATTGACAATTGCGTCTCTGTGCTAATGTGGTATGGCAACATGAACTGATGTACTTATGTACGAAGCTTTACGTTGTAGCTGACTGAGTGACTGAGAAGCAGAATTTAGACAACATTCTCTGTACACCTATGAATATAGGTGTACGTTTTGAGGTAATTTTAAAGTCAGACAAAATATTTGCCAATTTCTCTATGTTTCATATCAACAATTTGTCATTACAAATATTTCAATAATTAAGAAAAACAGTCCGAACATAATAATGTCTTTGTAATAACGTGATATGAAGCAGAACTTTTGAATTCCATACGGATATTTAACATCATCATGTTGATTCAACGTTCAAATATGCTTACACCATTACTGCTTAAAAACTGTTCAACATGAATCAGAGTTTAGGATTTTGTGCACAAGACCAAAAGTTCTGGGTACGAATCCTGCAAGTAGCAAAAGTTGTGGATACGCACTGCCGATAAGTTCCATACCAGGACGAAACGTACTTTCAGTGCTTCTAGGTTTCTAATAGTGGTGATTCAATAATAAACAACAATATCCATTACTCTACGATAAAAGATCATACAATCTTTGAAAAATGTTTCAATCGACAAGCCATGTATTTGTAATTAATACGCCTGAATTAAAATTATATTAGGATTTAATTATAAATATATAATACAAAATAATTATTTATTACCTGTGTTGGTGTTAAATTAATCACCTGTGATAAATGTTCTCTTTCCGGTGCAGATAAATATTTTTGTTGTTTAAAACGTCTTTCCAATTCATACACTTGAGCTTGAGTAAATAATACACGACGTTTACGACGTTGTGATAAACCACGAAAATTATTTGTAACTGAATGCATACTGATTGGATGTCCAGTATGACCAGCTGCAACAGCAGCAACATTATGCAGTGAATGCATAGCTACTGCAGCTGCTGCCGCTGCTGCTACTGACACTCCTCCATTGCCACCACCACCAACTCCAATAAGACCATTTGTATTACCACTTTGATTGTTACTACCACACTCAGTCTGTCCTTGAATATGTGGTAATTGATGGTGGTGTTGAGTAAGAGGTGGAGGCTGTGGATGTTGATGATATGATTGTGAATTAATTGAAGAATTAAATGGATATGAATTTAAGGAATACTGGTTAATTTGTGAATGAATATTACCGCTGGCGTTACCGCCAGCATTGGCTGCAACAGCTGCAGCGGCAGCAGCTGCAACGGCAACAGCTTTCTGATGCTTTTCATAGGCTAACATAGCAGCAGCATTATTACTACTGCTAGTAATATTGTTACTATTATTAGAAATATTCGTTTGAAATGTATTGATCGATGAATCATGATAATCTAATGAATCCATTCGATGATTTGATTGTGCTGTATTTATTGGTGAATGACATGATAAATTATTTGAATATCTTCCTCGCATAAATCTGCTATTATTATTATTAATTGTATGATTGTATGATCCTGTTCCAGAAGGTATTTGTATATTACTTGTCCCACCGAGTACTGCTGAAGTTGACGATGATGAAGATGAACGTGGACTAGTATTACGCGTTCTTGCAATACAATGAGGATTTGAATATTCATTAGAACTGTGACCAGTAATATCATTATTATTATTACTTAATAAGCCATCAGTTCCATTGAAACTAGATGGACTTAAATGTCCTGGATAACTGCAAGCCATTGCAGCATTTGTAACACCCATTAAACGGGAAACTGTAATATTTTTACATGATAAAATGGAAGAAAAGAGCACCGTTACAAATTAGTTAAGAAAAGTCATCTCTACATGCAATTTACAAAATGATCACTAAATTATCATTATCTAATATCAGACTCCTCAGAAATGCACATCCACCACCGCACATCCGGAAATCAAAAATAGATCCCTCGGTCATGTATGCGAACGACTAATCACTGAACCGTATTAGCTGCGGGTTACTTAGGATTGTGAATTGACTGAAGTTAAACATGTGCACCATTGCATTCAGGATTAATGGTCTAAAGGTTACAACATCGAATGTTTGGAGTTCAGTTGTGGATGTGCACTTTCGAGCAGTCTTATCATAGGATCCAAATAATGAATTGGAATCTTCATTCATCGTGTTTTTCTTCTTATTTTGCTTGTTCATCTCTCTCTGTCCATTATTGCTATTGCTATAAGTGATATCACCATGTTTTATTCATGAGTTCACTTGTTTGAATTTATTAATTGTTACTTTGATCAATTATCAATCTAATTAGTTGACCATTAATTCTCTTCTCAATAGTGAGATGACGTAATTCTTCAAAAAACCATGCCAAAATGATTGTTTTTTTTTCATTCATCTTTTTTGTATTCTCACTTTTCCTCTACGCATTCCTTGTGATTGTCATTATGATTAATATTATTTTCATGACCATGGTAACTAGTGTAACAATTTAGTTAATTTGTTCTTTTTTTTTCATTCATAAATCGTCTTTTTTTTTAAGAGGTACTTATCATTGTGTACTTAATTATTTGTTGTTTGTTAGTGTGACGAGTAGTGCGTTAATAATGACAATAATTGTAATCAAAATAAAAATATTATTAATTATTCTAACAATAATAAAATTAGATTTTCTAATGACATCAATTATTTACTACATGTATCTCAAGTATTTTAATTGTTTGAATGTTTTATTTATATTGTCGGGCAAAATGTTGATCCATGGTTCGCACGCTCACACAACATAGACATACATATATATAGTCACGTGAGCGTAAATTAAAATCCAAAACTGATTGCGTCATTGTAAGATTGTATGTTTATTCAAAAAAATACACAGTAGTTCAGTGTAAATCTCTACGCATGAGTATACGTAGGTCAGTGGGGAAATTAAAAAACTAAGAGGTTACTTGTTTGAAGTCTACTATTATAATGAAAATTGACATTTTCAGTTCATTTTAAAAAAGCTTTTCAGCTGAATAGTTGTTATGCCCGTGGTACTCTTGATCCAAACTGTCGAGTCGCTAATAGACAATTAAGGGATGATTTCCAGCTCTAACTGACGATAATACAGATTTAAAATAGTGATTAATTACAGAATTTGTTATTGTGTCATTAGAATGAATTTCTTAACATTACATTATTAATTCTAGCGAGGTCAGTCGATCTTAATTCATTTACTTGGTTCATTATTAAGAGTAATAAAGTTGACTTGTATTGTTTCTTTTATTTTTAAATGATATCCCCATCTTTTTTATTTTCAGGGTATAAAAAAGAATTCACCAATCAATCATTGTTAGAACACCATTAGAAAGCCGTTTCGTCCTGGTATGGGACTCATCAGCAGTGCGCATACACGACTCCTGCACCTCACAGGATTCGAACCCGGGACCTTCGATATTGTGTAAGCCCAGTGGTCCAATGATTAGGCGTTCGCGCACAATGCCGAAGGTCCCGAATTCGAATCCTGTGAGGTGCAGGAGTTGTGTATGTGCACTGCTGATGAGTCCCATACCAGGACGAAACGGCCGTCCAGTGCTTCCAGGTTTCTAATGGTGTTCTAACAATGATTGATTGATGATTTCAAATCTGTAAAACACCAATCTACAAAACTCTAACCGAAAATTTAAAAAAGAAGAGAAATCTCAAAATTTACTCATTGTTTTCATTCTCGATTTCGAATATCAATATATATATTTTTTTATCTCAAAGAAAAATTTCAAAATATTTTATGAATTAAATAATGCGGGTAAACGATTAGATTGTTAGAAAAAATAATAACTAACTGGATGAATGATTCTCTTCTGTATTTTTTGTATACTTTTCTTAATCTAATCATGAATACTATTGTAAACAGCTTAATTTTTTAGAAAAAAAATATCATAGTTCATATTATTTGAATTGACTATTCAATCCAACGTACAGTGAATTAAATTGCATTGTTATAAAATAAGATTGTGATTTATACTATTCATAGTAGAAAAGATAGAATGTTTTGTTGAATAGTTTATAAGTAATTTGTTGTAATTTACATCATAAGTCAATAATCAATGGAAAAGTATTTGAATGCCAATAGGATACTAGAGAGCAGTTTTATTAAACATGGGTACTTTTAAATAAATGCTTATTCACTACCTATTTATTAATTTTTGAAAACTTTATAATGCCACAATTAGCGTCAAATCAGATTAGATCAAAGGTAACAAGGCATTTAGAAGATTCTTGAGAAACGAACCATTGAATATTGAATCAATGTAAGATCTGAAAGACTTATGTTTGAAGTTCAATACTTTTCAGTTTTTAGAAAATTTCACCAAAGATAGCAAGACATTTAGTAGATTCTAGAGAAACGAACCATTGAGTATTGAATCAAAAACTGAACAATTTTTGCATTCAGTGTAAGATCTGAAGTTCAATACTTTTTAGTTTTCAGACAATTCGATGAGTGATAGAAAGTCGTGATAAAAAATCATCACATTCAATATTGTTTGAATAAAGTTCCAATGTTATACTGTTTAACTACAATTCACTGAACTAGATTACTGAGCACTACTCATATTATTTGAATAAAAATAAACTGATCTTGATTATACGGAACTCATTAAATAGATATTTGAAACATACAAACCAGTAGAATGTTTGATTGCGAAACATTTTCAAATATACTTTTAGTCAATATTCAACTAACATATCAAAACTATTGAATATTTCAACTAACAGAAAATATAACAAAAATAATAAAACATCCTATAACACATAACTTACCATATTCATTATATTCATTATTTAAACGTGGATCATTCGCGGCAGCAGCAGCTGCTGCTACACCATACCATGAAGAAGCAGCTGCAGAAACAGCATTCATTGAATGAAATACACCGGATTCAATTGTATTCATATCTATAGAATTTGAATGAGCATTAAATCCTGAATTGGAACCAATAATTAAATTATTATTATTATTTGTTGTAGTTAAAGAATTTTCATCGATCAACTGATTTGTTGGTTGTTGTCCAGACCAAAATAATGCATTCATACGATTATTATAATTTGTTGTTGATGAACGATTTGATAGAAATCCTCCAGTTAGATCATTTGTTTGTGGTGAATGTTCATTTAAATGTTCTGTAGATAATTTTAAATTATTTGTTTGATTATTTGATATCTCGTTAATATTGAAACTTTGAGCTCTATTAAATGTTCAATGGAAATTAATTAGAAACAAATAAGTATCTGCATTGACCAGTTTCATGTTATTAGTATTTATAAAATTCTATTCATCAAATTGCTTTATAGCGATGAATCTGTATGACTCAATATTTTACTTAAATTGTCTTTATTTCATGATGCATAACTGAAACTATTGAAGAGACAAACGTGAATGTATATTAAAACGTAATTTCAAATAAAATTTCTTAAAATTATTGTCTTTATTTAGATATTCTGGATGACCCAAAGGTTTAGGCATACAAGGTTTTCAGCAAGCACAACACTGCTCAGTCATTATTCATTTATTCTGTAATGAAAATCCCTTTGAATATATGATTTTATGCGTTACTAAACTAGGAATATCTATCTGAATAATGTAATTCGGATACATATATTATCGACAATTTATAGAACTTCTATGATAAACAACGTGAATCTGTTTAAACTGTAATACTTACTAGCAGTATAGTGGCAGAGAATAACAAAATTTCATCATTAATAAAATTTATTCACTGATAATGAATAATTAATATTAAAAGTATACTTAAAAAACAAAACAATGAACGGACTTGGAAACTATAAATTATGGAACGGTGTTTAGCTTAAAAATTTAAAGCCGAAAATAATCAGTGAATTTTTCCATAATTGATTAATTAATGAATATCTTTCTTACTGCTAATGGAATTTTTTCGATTAGATTGTCACTAATCTAAATCACTCGATTTTACATGCACTATATAGACATAAAAAAGGATGTTTGGAGTAGTTAACAACAAACCTTGGACCTAAGTTTTATGCTATTCTGAAACTAATGCTTCTTAAAGGATCTTTCCTAGTATCATCTAACTTTGTTTTCAGAGAAATTACCGTTGATCTATCTTGGCAGCGACTGACTTCCTCTTAGACTGAGATGTATTTAAAATTGAGTAGTCCCTGAGGAGTGAATCATGTCCTGTATGCTAATTGTTTTAAAAAGCTGATCGAGTTCAATTGATCAGCTGTGGATCTACACAAATGTAGTGCTAAAACTTTTACGTATGTAATCACTGCAGTACGATATGTATGCTATTACGATTCATAGATACACGTTGTTGAAATGAACTTAAGCAAACTCAAGTTATAGAAAGTTAACATTATTGATTATGTTGTGATGCACAAATTTACTATTGTTGATGCAGATTTCAATTGTCTTGAATGTAATGACTTATTCATTTATAATAGTTAAGTGTAATTGTTAAACTGTCAACACACTATTGTAGAGGTTCATTTTAGGCATAAAACAAAAACCACTTCAATTAATCACATTTCATTCTGCAAATTTTGTGTGAGTCTTGTTTATACAAGACTGATTTGTTTTAATTAACCGGTTATCGCCTATATTTATTCAAACGATCGGATAGTCTGAATCATCGAACTTCTTACAATATGGTTAAAAATCGTTAATATTAGACGTGTGCTTATGATTATCTGAGTTAAACATATTTAAATTATTGATTGAAGAGAATGAAAGATGTAACCTAAAATATTCTCATTGTATTGTATCAGTCTCTCAATGGGTATGGATCCTTATATATAATTTATTTCTTATACACATATATATATATATACATCAATAATATCGATTTACTATACCAAAAGTACATAGAGTTCATTATGTATATCTTGCATTCAAATCTCAAGTAGGAATACAAATTTAAAATGAACAATTGTTGTGTAATCTAGTTACATAGTATTCAGTCAATATATATCTATATATATCTATATATATATTGTCATAATCGAATATAATCAACTTACAATAATTGTGGATCCATCATAGTGTTAGTAAAATTTCAAGAGGTTTTCGGTAAGATAAAATTGAAAATTATTATTATTGATATTCTTATCGTCGCTGTGCTTTTTCGCCACTTTTCACCCTTCAAGTTTATTTTAATGAAGAATATTCTTGATGATGATGATGAGGATGATGACAATGAAGAGGATGATTGTGTTGATTATACTTGAGAAAGAAATAGAAGTAGATACTTTTATTGTGTGTGTATATACCTTTTTTTCCTCTTCTTCCTGTTATTGTATCAATAGTCTCCCAATTGATGATATAGAAAAAATTTTTTTTTCAAAAAGTCTTTTTAAGTGTTTAATTGAGTATCACTACAATTTTTCTTATTTTTTTTTTGAAATGCCGTTGAATAATGTGTTGAGTGCCAGAGTGGGCATGCAGGAGAGAGTAAAAGAGGGCGAAAAGTACTCTTCAAAAAATAAAAATTGTAGTTATTGTTTTTGCAGAATTAAAAAAAAAGCTCTCTCTCTCTCTCTACTAAGAACGAATTCTCTTGTTAGTAGTTTCAATGTGAATAAGGCGAATGAGCACTACTTGAACTGGAATCACTTGAATTGTTTCAAGTTATGATTTATTTATTTATTTTTGTGATTATAATTGTTGTTTGTTATTCTCAATGAAACACATACAACAACCAAAAAAATAGATGTCCTTGCTCGATTGGTGGATAATCTATATGTATCACTGTGCGTGTGTATGTGATTTTGTTCGTAGGGGTGGAAATACTGATTTTGGTATTGTTAGATAGATATGACTTCAAAATAATTGCATATTCTTTGTTCGTCTGTGTTTGTGAACTTGAAATACGTGAGTTGATAAGGAGTGAGCGAGCGAGTGAGAGAGAGAGAGAGAGATGGAATCGTTCTGATAGAAAAATCCCGTTTTTAATACGCCTGTTATTATTCTTGGATCACTTCACTTTGAAAAAATAAGCACTCTCTCATCAAAAATGGAAATTGTCAAGAGGATATCTTGAGTAGACAATGTTCGTAATTCACGATAGATGAAATCAAGCGGATGTTTTAAAAAAAAGCTGTATATAAACAACCACTAACAACAATTGATGAATGCGAATAGCTTCTAAACAAATTGAAGAGGATGTTTAATGGTTCTCCAATTGGTCACTAGAGAGTTGGATAAGTGCCACTTCTATGGGTTTCTTAGTTCCCTTTTTGTATAAGGACGATCAACTATATCTCTTACCTTTTTACTTCAAATTTCTCCTCCCACTCTATTTTTTTTTCTAAATAGCTTTCTAGTAATCTAATCAACCTACCCTAGTCAACCTTCATTTGTTAAGTTAGACAATAAACCTATATTTACTATTATTTTATTGGTTAATTCATGCAGCGGTTAAAACACAAAATTTCTATTTACATTTTCTATCCTTTAAATGTTGTTTTAAATAGATTAACAGTACAAAGAATTACACATGAATACAACTAGTTTATGTCCGCACGCATATAAATCTAATTGGATCTCTTTAAAAATCTCTTACTTTCTTTCTGTATTTAACCAATCATATGTGAAGTTGATTTGGAATTATTATTATTACTATTACTATTAGTATTTGCATGTTTTTTTTTTCTTATTTAAAATTACTGATTAACATTATGATAATAGATCGATAAATTCTAATTTTCTATTGCAGAAATTCGAATCAAGTTAAATGATATCAGTCATGGTAGGTATGAGTTATAAATGGTTGGTAAATATTCACTATCAGTCAACACAACATTTCAGGTAGTTTTGAATGTCATGATACTTTTAGCAAATTTAGAAAAAATATAACGAATAACCTATTTGAAGTAAGTGATCTGCGATTCAAAAATGAATTGGTTACATCTAAAATCAAATGATTATTTTCGTATGTTATTCATTGATATTGATATTTCGAAATAATGGGCATTGAAACCATTTTTATTTCTCGTTACCATCAATGTGTCACGAATAATTTAAGTCATTTGTTCGTGTGCATTTTTTTTGCTAAAATTTATTCTCCACAATTCAGCATTCAATAAAGCTATAAAGCGAAATGAATGATTTTAAAAATAGAAACAAACCTAAAGATTACAATACAACTTGATGATTTCAAATGTGTAAAAACACAAACCTCCAAAACTCTGCCCCAAAATATCGTAACAGTGCTCACTAGTGACTAGTTTCATGAGGAAATTCTCGGAGTTCTAGTTGAGAAGACGTGACCAATAGAGTTTAACCCTGTCGGGTGTAGGCAGTAACTACCAAAGACAAATAGGTGAGGTCGCGCAATATCCCTAGATCAATCAGAGTTAGACATTAACACCGTTAGATGCCAACCCAGTGGTCTGACGGTTAGGCGTTCGCCCACAGTACCGAAGGTCCCAGGTTCGAATCCTGCGAGGTGCATGAGTCGTGGATTTGCACTGCTGATGAGTCCCATAACAGGACTTGTCGGCCATCCAGTGATTCCAGGTTTCTAATGTTGGTCTAACAATGATTGATTGATGATTTCAAATGTGTAAAAACACAGACCTCCAAAACTCCGCCCCAAAATACAACTTATATCTAAAATTCCACCGAAGCTTAATGTACAATGAATTATTGTCTATAAGTTTCTTTAACCAAAGTAATTAAAAGCGATAGGAGAAAATTTGTGTTTATGTCAACTAGACAGTTTATTTATGAAAAATACATTGTTGTCTTATACACTATTGAAGAAGAGTTCTCTTTTCGATGAATTTATTTTCAAAGTTGTACAAATGCAAATAATACTTTTTTCATTGGGTGATAATAAAATTCTTTACTAAACACTGTAATAGTGAGGAAAATTCAATAGAGGTATAAAACGTTATTTGTATTAGGAGAATTTTATGAGTAATGTTGTGCCTGAGGGTTTGAATACTCATCATAGAGATTAGTAAAGAATTTTGTCATAGGAATATTTGATTTTTTTTCACCTATCAAATAATTCTCACATACTACTTCATATTTGAAGATAAAACTGATAATACTGTCCAGATTTCATATTGAAACTGTTTATGCTCAGAGAACGCAGTATATCAACAACTTTCAGTCTCTTCCGTTTGTTCGATTCATGAAATATGTACTTCGAAAACAGATGTGAGCACAATCTGGCAAGTTGTTATTATCAGTACACACATCTAGTTGTGCCTAAGATCCTCAAATAAGAGTTATTTCTGATTTACATATATATATCCTGTGATACATAGTACTGCGCATTTAAATCCAAGAGTATGAAACAAAATAATCATCATTTTACAAAAAATAATTATTTATTCGATCAAACGATGCGATGAATTTGTTTCTCAAAGTTTATGATCAATATATTACCATGCTGCTGACATGTGACTATCAGTATATGTTTTGAAAATAGAAACGATTGATTATTAAGTCAAGGTATTAAGAAAATTTCCCATATTAGTTAGTTTTTTTTAATTTACAAAAATAAAAAAATTGAACTGAAGCAACAGATTTCTACAATGTTCATTGATAACATCATTAAAACAAATCGTCTATTCACTAATTCAACAAATATTCGATTCCCATCTGTGTACAACAATAATGATATAGATATAGATTTTAATTGTCACTGTACAAATCTGATTAATCTTTAAATGTTTCTCTTTTTTTTTCACATTGAACTGAACAGAAATTAATTCTTCTTTTTTTAAAAAAACTAATCGAAAAAGATGAAATGATGAAATTTTAAAGCATAGAGATAAATCCTATTGATAATATTCCACATAATCAGGATCAAGATGTCACAAAATTATAATAATTAAATCTACTGCACTAGTTACATCTAGTAGTCACTGAGTTGTTGTTTAATTAATTAACAAACAGATGGAAACGCTTATATTTGTTTGTTTGTATATTTAAATAGATATATATATGATTTAATTTCACGTTATATACACAATAATTTTCGACTAGATCATAGAATGATCGATTTGTTATGAAAAAAAATTGTGGACAAAAAAATTTAAATTAAATCAATTTAAATGATAAAAATACAAATAAATCTGAAAACAAGGAGATAAAGAGAGTGGGAAACGAAACTCAATTTGAAATGAATGAATAATGCCATTTTGTTTCTCTTTAAAAACCTAAATGAACTCTAAGACTATTGATGTTCGTTCAGCATTGTCATTTGGTTTTTTTGCTATTTCTTAATTCTCAAGACAATTAAATTTAGAACAATGAAACAAAAAAAGAGAAGAAGAATACTTCAAATTTCATTTTTGTCTAACATTTTATATTTTGTGAATTTAATCTTAATGAAATATAGAGGAAAAAAGAACATGAAAAGAGAGGATAAAGTAAGGTCAGCAAATTGGAACTGATTTCAAATGATAATTTGTGTGTGTGTGTGTTAACTTGATGATTTCAAACAGATAAATATCAGGTAATAGAGTTAATCATAGGTAATCTAGTAGATGTGAACTAACTGATTAGTGTTAATTCACCACAAAGATCATCACCAATTTCTCATTTGTTCGATTTCACAAAATAATGAAATATTTAAATTTAGCGGCTCAATTAATTGCTGGTTCAATGTTGAAAAAAAAGGATTAACTGAAGAAATAACTATACGGGTAACTAATGCCTTAATGTATTTTTGGTCTAACCTTCATCTGTTCCCGAAAAACAAACCATTTTGGATTACAGTTAATTCTTTTTATATCTGTAAAATTTAATCAAAATTCAATTTGATTGTATTTTTATACATTTATTCACTATCCGATGAAAAAAATAAAAATGGTATATGTACATCTAAATAGACAACATCACTGATTACAGATTTTAATATGGTTACTTGACATTTAATTTTACTACGGTTATATTTCATTGTAAAAGTTACTAAATTAAAAAAACATAGGTAAATTAACTTCAATTAAACTTATGGAGATTAGTGTTTCTACTCATTTGAAATCACCAATCAGTCATTGTTAGATCACCAATAGAAACCTGGGAGCACTGGACGGCCGTTTCGTCCTGTTATGGGACTCATCAGCAATGCACATTCAAGACTCCTCCACCTCACAGGACTCGAACCTGGGACCTTCAGTATTGTGCGCGAACGCCTAACCTCTGGACCGTTGGGCCGGCATCCAGCGGTGTTAATTTCTAACTCTGATTGATCTAGGGATATTGCGCGACCTCACCTATTTGTCTTTGGTAGTTACTGCCTACACCCGACAGGGTTAAACTCTATTGGTCACGTCTTCTCAACTAGAACTCCGAGAATTTCCTCATGAAACTAGTCACTAGTGAGCACTGTTACGATATTTTGGGGCAGAGTTTTGGAGGTTTGTGTTTTTACACATTTGAAATCATCAATCAATCATTTTGAGAACACTATTAGAAACCTGGAAGCACTGGACGACCGTTTCATCCTGTTATGGGACTCATCAGCAGTGCGCATACACGTTCGATATTTCTTGTTAGGAATGAAATATCATTTAAAGTGTCAAATTTAATCAAGTATCCTATTTTTCTCTCTTTATTGAAGATAAATGGATAGTTAAAGATCATGAATTCATATCAGTAAATGCTATTATAATTTATAATTGCGGATTATTGGTGTTTTAATGGTTTCTAATATCTTACAAGTGTTGTGGATTGGTATAGCTACATTGATATTTATTATTATTACAAGGCGACCTGCTTGAATATTTGCTCTACCTGTTTTCTAACATCAAAATATTTCAACAAGTTACTTATTTTAGTTTGTTTTAGCACGGCAATTTTGTATAATAATTGCATATCCTTTCTAGGCATGCATACAAAAAATGTTTACGGGCTATCTCTTTTCAAGGCACAAAAAATTACAATTCGAATAATAGCAGTGGCTGGCAATGTGCTGCGAAAAGAATGCACGTTAATATTGATTAGATTATTGACCTGATTACTTTCAACTGTCAATCTCGAGTTGTTTTCGACAGGGAATTTGTTGAAATAGTCTGTAATGAGAATTCCATATTGTACCAAAATATATAATATTAAATAAAGCCATTATTATTATTTGTTTGAATAAAATTCAAATAATGTTAATAAACTATGTTAAAGATTATTTTTAGTTAAAGCATTATTAATAATATATAAACTACCAATTGTTAAGATAGCAGTCAACAGAAAATAATCATAGATAATCAGTAAATATAACTATTTGGAATTCAGTTAGTACTGTTCACAAACAATACGGTCTTAAGTGACAGCGTATGTTATAATCACGTATTAGAACTATGAACTATTGTTTAATTGGTATAAGTTAGATGTTAAACATGATAAAACTTTTAGAATGATTTTTCACATTGTTTTCAATAAACATTTGAAGAAAATATACAATGATCTTGAACATTTAGAATGAATCAAAAGTTTAAACTGTGAAGAATATTGAATTTCCAAACTATCACATCATTGTACTTAGATGGTATAAACTGTTTTAATTGACTTAAATTAATTTTATCACAGGAAAAAAAAATAACCATAAATATGAGAACTTATCAAAAAAAGATTTCCTAGTAAAATATTTGTAGCTAATGTTTGATTCTCTTGTTTCTCTGTAATATAAATCCATATGATAGGAAATTCTCATGAAATTAATTCGAAATTTATTATTACTTAAAACAGTGGATGATTTTTTTTACATTATGAAGTTCCAGTCGGTAAATGAGGCCGGTTTAATTAAGCAGGTAATAAGCTGAGTTCATAATTCACAATGATCATTCACTGAGTAGTAATCGATATTGTAAGACTCGATACGGCGTGCATTTAGTTGAGTGGATGTATCAAGTCTTTTAGGTTTGTGGCTACATTGTGACCTACAAGTACAAAGTATTAAACAATCACAATATTGGCTACCGTTCAATAAGTTATCAGTATAGATTGCTAATTCATGGTTTTAATGGTTCAATGGTAACTTTTCTTAATGGTAAACTGACTGTTGCCATTTTTAATAAGTCAGAGAGTATGAATTCTTTCAGGCTTCCATGTTTACTTGACTGACTGGTTTCAACTAACATGAACATTATGTTCATGGTATCTTGGTGATTATTCAGCTTTCTACCTTGCTATCTTCCAAATTTTTCACTTGAATATTTCGTTATGCCAACAGAAGTCATCTCATATGAATTGATCGGTAGTTGGGAGTAGATACTATATAATGTGATGATCATCCGATAATTTGGTCATTAAATTAGGGATATCAATGAAAATCAATGCTAACAACAACGAATAGCGACAAAGCTATAAGTTATGGATGAATCAATAAGATTTAAGTTAGCAAGTTTTAGATTTCGGCATAAAATGACATTTTGAATAATAAAGTTTATTGTCGTGATAGGGTTACTGGGAATGTTGAGTTTATTTGGAATCATGAACCGATTAATCTTAGACCACCTGGAATCACTGAACGGTCATTTCTTCTTAGTATGTGACTCATCAGCAGTGAGTATCTACGACCTCCGCGTGAGGAAATCGAACATAGAACCTTCGGTCTCGCATGCTAACGTTTATCTACCTACCAAAGACAATGGGTGAGGTCGTGTAGATTGATTGAAGTCAGCACCGGTGGATGCCGCCTTAATGCTCTAGAAGTTAAGCGTTCACGCGCGAGACACTTGGTCCTGAGTTTGACTCCCATGTGGGTGTGCACTGCTGATGATTCTCATAGTAGGATGAGACAGCCGTCCAGTGTTTCCAAGTCTCAAATGATAGTCTATCATTGATCGATCTATGATTTCAATTTAGTGTATGCTAGTTTGTGATGAAAATCTTCTGTGTAATTCATAATTCTAACGTCTAACTTTAAACACTAATCTGAATTCATCATACAAATTCATAACTTTCTTTTAATTCTGTTAAGTAGGTAAATACTTTCAGAATCACTTTAGCATCATTTAAAAGTCATTCATAAATTATAAATGATAGCTCTGTTCAATGATTAGTAGTAGAATTATTCAATTTTCGGAAACAAACACCATGATGTTTCATCATCAGATTGAAAATCTTTCATATTTAATTTCATCTACAAACAATGTTATCAATAAAAAATACATGGAGAATTATAACTAACATCGAGATTATTGTGTTTAGAAAATTTTCTGTCAATGTAACCTATCGGTGAATATCGATACAATAAAGATGGATGCTGAACTATTTAATTAGTCTGTTAAAGCAATTTCAATTCATTTTAAATTTTATGTAATCTATGCAACTGAATTTTTTCTTACACAAATAATGACAATAATAATAATAATAATAATAAGTTTAAGTTTAAGTGTATATATTTTTATTTACATTTGAAATGCTTTATTTTCCATTCATGTTTGTTAATTAAAAAAGTAACATTTTCAAAAGTGCTTTTTGAAATAATCTATGTATTATATTACATGGGAATTTTTATAACTTTTTTATAGACTTACCAAAAAGTAAATAAACAATAGTGTGTGTGTGTGTGTGTGTGTGGTCTTGATCAAAACACTACTGTCAATTTCCATTGTTTACACAAGGTTTAAACAGTTCCAATTCAAGATTACATCATAGTATTTTCTTAAAAAAAATTTAATAGTATTATTTTAATGGTAGAATTTAACTCATTTCTTGTTAACAAATTCTATTTTAAACAGATTTCTAAATATATATATGTATACATGTATTGGTTAAATCACACCACAGAACTGTTGAAAGTATCTGTTAGTTTCAAAATGATTCTGAGTGTAATTTATAAAGATCACTGCTCCTTAAGTAGGAAAGTGGTTATAAACTAGTGTGAGGTTAACTCGTGTTGATTTGGTCACTAATTCCACTAGTTTTACTTCACATTTCTATTAAAATACATTTTATTGATTAATGATTTTTTTCCAATGATTGATATCTATCATTAGAGACATTTATATTCATGGAAAATATCACCTACAATTTCGATCATGTACTAAAGTTAAACATGATTAAACAAGTTTTATTGTTAAATTGACAGATAGTATGATGATGTTATACATCTTCTATTCAGTGTTCAATAAAAGTAAAATATCTAACAATTTCGAGTATTGTTCCATTCATTTAGTGGGTGAAAAAGCTACATTTAAGCGCATTATTATTATTATTTTTCAATTAGAGTTATGGAGATTAGTGTTTGTTGCACATTGAAATCATCAATCAATCATTGTTAGACCACCATTAGTAACCTGGAAGCATGGGATAGCCGTTTCATCCTGGTATGGGACTCATCAGCAGTGCGCATCCAATACTCCTGCATTATTATTACTTAGGATTTAATTTCAATCATTTCAACCTATCTATAAATGTGTTTTATATGATAATACCTTTGTAACGCATCAGAAAATTGTCTGCCAAAAAAAGGTAAATAATGTGAATTTTAGAGGAAATTATTGATGAGAACTATTCTCAGACATGTAACACTTAATTGTTTGTTACATGAATAGAATAATATCTAAAGCGACCAGATACTTCACACACATTAATGCACAAACGCATCTCCTATCTCAATAAGTAAATTATTGTGTATTTGAAGATATAACTTAGAAGTGAACATTTGTAGTATCTTAACAATTAAATTGGTTTAATATTATCTTTAAAAAATCATTATTCTTTGTAATATTAGGAACAGTTGCACTTTTTTGGAATTACAGACTCATCAGTAATTCTTTGTATATCATCACTAATTAAAACTACTTCATTTGTGAAAAAATATATTCACCTTGATTGCATCATTCAATACAGACTAATGTCAGTTAGTAAAAGAAATGCCTCATTGAACGGCTTGGATTACGCTCCTTTGTGCATATACATATTCAGACCTATTTCGTCCTATATACAATTGTCTTAAGCTACTCATTTAGAATGAGAATTTTGAAAATGAATTGATCGTTTCTGAATTTCAATTATTTCCCAGTTATTAATGTGAACATGTGTTCAAATCGGAGGAAAACTTTCTGAATTAATTCAATAGTATCGGGGTTCGTGCAGATTGTTAAATTTTATCGAAATCACTAACCAACTTATATCAAACAACCTCTGGAATTCAATAATAACTACTATATAGCTATTTATTCCTAATATAAGACTTCTCAATAGTATGCATTCATGACTGCACTGGAAGTTGAAACTCAAAACTTTTAAACTTTATTAGAAACCATTAAACATACTTTTGAGGGTGTACATGAATCTATCTATTAGTCCACAAGACAATTCAACTATCTTGTACATGTACGTTTATGAGTAACTGTTACATACCTATCACAGTGGAATTCAACTGGTCACACTGTTTCACTAGAACTATTAAGCTCATCTCTAGTTTCACCGTGGATGTTAATGCTCAAATTTCATGACAGAACAAAACCACTGTTCAGTGTTTCTTAATATTCAATGGTTGTTCAATTTGAATTGGTTTATGATCTCGATAAAAGTGGTTCTGTTGAGTAATAAATACATTAACTGTCTTTTTGAAAGATTAATTAGGATATTTCTATGATTTCTTTTACCAACAATATATCTATTAGATGACGACATATTATAACTTAACTCACTTATTCTGTGTCATGTAATCAAGTACTTTTCTTTCTATTCATCACTTCTCACTTAACCAAACATAGAGAAAACTTAATAACAAGTATGAACTGCTTTTCACAATGTATTTACATATATATATATGAATCACAAAAAATCAATAATTATCGAATACGTCAATCGAATATATTAATATATAGTCACGTGTCAAGGATATGAGTAATTATTTACGATTTACATGTGTTTATTTAATTGCTATTTTTTTAATTTTATTTTTCGGTGATGGTAGTAGTAACAAACAATATGAACTCCTAATCAATGTTGGATTGTAATAGGAGTAAATGTTTGTTCATTTGTTCGACTGTGAAAAAAAACACAAAACAGGATATACAAAAAATATAATTAATTGAATATCATAGCAACGTAAGTCTACCACAAATATGAAAAAAAAATTATTTTGTTAAAATTAATCGGAAATTAAAATTTAATTAATTTTCTGTACTTTTTTTCTTTTACAAATGAAAGTTTAATAAAATAATTTAATTTTGTTAAGAACTAACTGGTAGGTAATATGACTCTTATTTTTTTCTTTATTGAAAGATAAATGAGTCAAGTCCCTGGAAAAAAGATCAATAAGTAGTCTCGATCGGTAAATCGATACACAATGTCATTAAGAGAATAATGAACAAAAATCGATGAAGGATTAGAATACAAGTTATTGGTTTTGCAACAAATGATGGTATACTGCATATGAGTACCACTCTCTCTAACTCTTTCTCCCTGAAAAAAAGTGAATAGAGTCGGCAATTCGAAAAGAATTTATTCAATCCAACTCTATCTAGCACTATGAATATGAATTTTTGTATGGAGAGTTCACAGTACTTTTTCCTCGATACATTCGGTGGAAAGTTATTGCTGAAAATGAGTAAAATATCATTTTTTTAAAATAACAAACAAAAAATAAACTTATTCTACACAGTATTTTCGAGCAGTTTTGGAGGTCCGTAGATCAATCAGAGTTAGACATTAACACCGTTGGATGCCGGTCCAGTGGTCCGATGGTTAGGCGTCCGCGCACAATACCGAAGGTCCCGGGTTCGAATCCTGCGAGGTGCAGGAGTCATGGATGCGCACTGCTGATGAGTCCCATACCAGGACGAAACGGCCGTCCAGTGCTTCCAGGTTCCTAATGGTGGTCTAACAATGATTGATTGATGATTTCAAATGTATATCTATACAGTATGTTAGCAACAACAAATATCAGAAATTCATTTCAGTTATTCACAATATATTCGTAATCTCTGTAAACAGTTATTGAGATTATCAGTGTAGGCTTGTGGAGATTATTGAGTTTTACTCAAATAATAAACTAATCCATGTTAGACCATCCTTGCTGACTCAGTGGTCTAGAGACTGAATATTTTTGCGTGAGACTGAAGGTTATTGGCCCGAATCTCACGTATGGGGTTGTGAATGCATACTGTTCAGGAGTATCATTATGGGAACAAAATGGTCTTTCAGTGCTTTCGAAATTTTATTGATGCTTTAAGATTAGTCGATTCATAATTTCAGTGATCTAATATGTAGGATCTAAACTGAGGTTTGGATTGAGGAATCACTGTCCAGGTAGTTTAGATACGCGTCTTGCCCAGTTGAAATCAAAACAAGTGATTTGGGTAAATAATGGTTCTAATATTTATCATAAATACAAATATACATCATCACCTGCACAATATTACCACAATAATTGTTCAACTATTCAAATAAATGATATTCTATCCCTACTTGATAGATCAGATTCGTTCAACAGATAATATTTGGTTGCTTTATAACACAGAGTGATTCCTATTCTGGAAGAGTTCTTCAATTCACAATCAAAATGTACGATTCCAGTATGTACAAGCAATCCAATCAAAAGAGGAACAAATCAAAATGACTGTCGTCGTAACTAAGTATCAGTTTAAAAAACATAAATGCAGTTCAGAATGAAACATGAAAACTCACTAAAGGTAGAAGAAATAGAAACTAATAAATTACAAATATTATCATCTCAAATGGAATCGAACAGTTTAACAAAATGTACAACTGAAGGAATCAATAAGGACAAATTACAAATCTATACATTGAGAGATTTTCACAAATTAAGCCTTCAGAATGGACCTTACAAATATAAATTGTAGAATAGAAGTAATTATTTAGACTACCGGGATGTTGAATGGTTAATGATTAGCAGATATACAATATTATGTTATTTTTTGTAAGTGATGTACGCAGTTATAATTAAGTTGAACAGTGTAGAGATAAAATGCGTATATCTTGTGTAGTTTTGTCAAGATTCTCGATAGGTATTGAAAATTACAAATTATAGAATAACTATTATCACTCTATTCCACAGCTGTTTAACAGTCAACTAGAATGTACCAATGTGGAACTCATGATGAAAATAAACTTTAATTTTTGTTAATTTTAATGTAAACATGATTTCACTTCTATTCATTTATGTAAATGTCATAGAACATTGAATGTAGTAAAATGAAACAGGGTGATTTTCATTCTACTCATCTAACAACTATTAACAAATGTTTATTGATCGATATCAGTTAATAGGCTTTTAAAAAAAAATCATTATTTCTGTCCTCCAGATACAGAAATATTACAACATAAAGTTGTAAACAAAATATTTATAGTATCAGATTCGATATTCAGAAAGAAAATCAGACAATAATTTAAATGAATTCAAATCCAACAAATCAGTAGCGTTATTTAAATGTAATTCGATCAAAGAATCCAATAAGAAATTTTAACAAAGAAACCATTCATAAAAATAATTGTTCAGTGCAATTTTGAACATATGAACAATTGGAAATTACAATTTATTGCAATATGATATTTATGCATTGTAATGACATTCTTCATAATTATTTTTACAGAGTAATTGAAACGCTTTGAAATGAAATTTTATGCCAAATTCACAGGCATTTATTTAATTTTTACATTTAGAAATTATTTTTTAACTATGATAAAAAATCACGTGACATATTTTCACTTTTCAACGACAACAACAACAAAAATCCCACATACAAACGATCGTCATTTCCACCTCAAGATTCAATATATTTAACCATGTGACCAATAGTGAGAAATTTTTTGTGACAGTTTACTCTTTCCTTTATTTTTTCCATGAATTTTAGGAAAATAACCTTTAAAAGTTAGTTCACTGGGAAATAAATCTGTTGTATACATTTTATCGATCTTTTGACGCCAAGTTTTTTATCGTCTTAACAACAACAACAACAACTGCAAGAATAACAAAAACACAGTGATGAAGTCACATAAGGCTAGACAGTAAGTAGTATGTCAGTAATCTGATTATTGGTTTTCTTTATTTTTGGTCTCAACTTTTATCAGTTATCTTTTGATTTTTTTTGTTTGGGTTTGTCGTGGACACACGCACACACATACAATGCATACATACACAAGTACATTATTTCTTCAGCTAATCAGAAAGAAATGAAGCGAATTAAAAATCATCATCATCATCAATTCATACCGCAACATGTTCATGATAAACACCATACATGGTTAACTGATCAGTATAGTATCTGTGTATAGTTGAGTTGCGTGTCTGTCAATCTGAGTTGTAACTGTCTTCTTTTTTTTTCAAACCTTATTTGTTTGACTGAGGTAGTACCATCACTAAATAATAATAATAATAACTAAATAAATGATATGTGCATTTCTGGTGTTTTGTCTTTGCATTCACCTTCAGTTCATTTTTTTTTTACTCAAATAAAACAGATTTTCACTCACTCTAGGACAAAATTTTATACATGATCATCACCAAACACTACTACTATATTATAATAAATTTTCTAATATAGTTTCACATCAGTGCATTTTTCTAAATATTCGATTTTTATTGTATTAAAAAAAAAAGAAAGAACAATTCATCATTTCAAGATGTCTAGTGTTAGTTACTGTGTTCTGTTATCATTTGGTCTGTGCACAAACTGTATATATGTTCGTGTATATAGTTGATCTCTCTCTCTCTCTCTATTTTTAAAGTGAACAACTTCAACTTATTGCCATTTTCCCATGGTGGTTTTTACGATCAGATATGATCTAAGTAGTAATACAACCAAAAATGATAATCATCATGATTATTTTTTCGTTTAAATATTTTCATATTTATCACTATTTTTTACGATAATAATAATAATAATAATAATAATAATAATGACGTGTGTCAAGTACATAGTTCATAATCAAAGTTAACACGTGTCCTACTTTTCATTAAAATGGAATGTATCGAAATAGAGATGGAAGATGTGTGTAATTATTTACTGTAAATGAAAGAGCTAATAATAATAATTTTACATTAGCTATTAATTAAGTTCAATGAAATATTTGTATAACATTCACTTTTATGATGAAATTTATTCACGAAATAAACAACTCCGTAAGATCATGATTATCAATTAGTAACTATATCAGTCCATATCTAACTATATAAATTTAAGCTGATGAAAATAATTAAAGTAGGTTGAGATATTTTCATTTGTTGCCTCATGTATTCATTAATTAAATGCTCAATAAACTTCATAGTATTAATGTCCTTTGTTTAGATGCATTACGATGTGATTTTGGTCAGTTTGATATGGAAAAGAAAGTAATTTCTGTCTATAATCCATGCAAGAATTCTTACTTAATCTTTATTCACTCATAAATTCAAATTCAAAGATAAGTTAATAATTAAATCGATTCGATTAGAATAGAAAACTAAATATCACTACGTTACATAATTAATAAATAAATGACTATCACTTTTATTTTTAATTTGTTAACTAATTAAAATTATCAAATGGCATGTGATCGTTGAAAATAAATTTTTAAAACAGACAGTAGATTATTTCATAAATTTAGGATGTTACATCATATTGAGTGTGATAGAATTAGACACGCTGAATATGAATTAAAATTGTTATTATACCCTGTAATTAGACTTTAAATTTAGGTATAATTACGTAATCAATCTCGATTTAATTCAATCTCATTATTAATGATTAAGTGAAATCATATTCAATGCACCTGACATTTTTCACTTTGGCCGATTAGTTATTTTGGAAACAGTTTAATAAAATAGAGTATAAACACTGTCAACCTTAAGTTTCATCACTTAGATAATCATTTTTAACACCAGTTTTTCCCTAAATTATAATTATCATATACAGATATAACGTGGAATAAGTGGATTATTTCTTATTTCTTTTGGGATTACTTAAATTGACTAGCCAAGATCTTTTGTATTTTAGTACGTGACAAATAATTGAACAGCTTATTCTCCTTCTTTTAATTTAATAGCTAAAAATAGACACAATATAATCAAAGTGAAAAAAAATTAACTATAAAATAAAGGAATATAGAAGAAATCAATAAATTCGTAAAGATGATTTGTGGAGATTGTATTATTACATGTGACTATCATTGGAAACCTGGTACTATTGGATGGACATTTCATCCTAGCATGGGATTACTCGGCAGTGAGCATCCACAACTTGTCGGCGAATACTTAACCTTTGAACCACTAAGTCCGCATTCGACAATGTAGAGCATTTCTATTAGACATTAACAAAGATCAGTTCATGTTTTCAACTTTGAAAATCAGTAAATGATGATAATCTTTTGTAGAGTAACAATCTTCAACATCTTTTACACATTTTAATGGAATATCAGTATATGGTGAGGGAGGAAACGATGACAGTGTTAGTGTTTTTTTTTTAACTCACTGGTCCATCAGTCACTTTCCTTTTTAAAAGAAATCAGAATAGTTATTGTTGGAAAGATTTCAGTAGTTATTACTGTTTCATAAATACAATAATATTGTACAAGTTAGATAACATTGTTTCTAGAGATGATAACAAATATTCTATTCTTATAATTAATCAGTTTAAACAGTTCCAAAACAAATTTAAATGTGATTTTTTATTTCCTGGAAATTTATACACTGTTCAATTTAGATCAACTAGATTCTGAATGAAACCAATGTTTGGAAGTATTGGGACAAAACTACTGATGAAAAGCTGAGATGGATTTTTTAAAAGACAAGTTTGGATAGATCTCCATGATACCAACAATTAGGATGTAGAACTAATCTTGTTTCAGTTTGAATAGAACTGATGTGTACTAAATAAAATGAGAATTTGAAATGGTTTGGATTAACTCATTGTTAATATTTTTGACTAAAATTTGATTGGTTTTGGCAATTTATGTGGATTACCCCGATATAGCCATTATGACACTATCGCCGGCAAATTAATTCAAGACGCACAGTTTGTCCTTTTTAAGAATGATAAACTGCATGTACCTGAATCCCAGAGTTAATATTCGCTCTACAGAGTGAATTGATCAATCTAAATTAAATACCATGAATGTTGCACAAACCAGTGGCTGTCAGAATTCACTAGCTCAGTGGATAACACAACATCGTTTGAAACAAAAAGCACTGAATTCTAGTCTCGGATTAAACAGCAACACTGATGAGTTCGAATTAGGATGAAACGAGTGTCTTGAATTCCCCTGCCAGCCAAATCACATTTATTCTAAATGAACAAAATGTTCTTTGATTTCTAGACAACATCTGTAATTCATATTCTACGACACTGATAATAATCTAACGACAACTGAGCGAAACTTATTAAAACAAGTTTCAGATATTCTACTATTTCATTTTTGCATTAATGTAATGAGTTAGATATTTATCAGTTTTATCATTTATTTCCTCTATTGTAACATATAATACTAGTGGTATCTATGTCTATTTGTTTTAATCAAACTTATCATAGAAACATGAAAAGTATTGAAAATTACTGTTGAATTTTTTTTTTAAAAAAAAATCTATCAACTTATTGTTATGTTACAGAAAATTTTCACACGTTAAACAAAATAAATAAGAGAAAGAGCAAAGAAAACTTAACAACAAAATACAAAATATTATTATTATTATTATGATTATTATTAGTGATAGTATGAACTTCATAAACACTACGTATACAACTGGTGACAACAACACAAACAGCAACAATTACAACGAATTATTATCTATAACTGGGTCATAACCTTAACAGCTGATGCACGTACCTAGTTATAATTGTATGTTAGTGAATATCAGTTTAACTAATTATAGTAACTATTACTATTATTAGTATTATTATAACTATTATTTTAATGACTTTAAAGTGTTTTTTTCTTTCTCTTTTCAAATATCCATTATTTTTTTAGAAAAAATATTCATGTCAGGTTAAGTGATATTGGAATAAAATAATTTAATCATTATTATTATTATTATTATTACTAGTTTTCTGAATGATTAAACAAGTAATCTTCCTTTTTTTTGAATAGAAATGATTAACAATAGACGAAGAGAAATTAATTGCAAGAAACTTGAAAACGAAATTGAACTAAGAAGAAGAAGAAGAAGATGAACACCAGCAACAATGTCAGAAAAAATAATAAACAGTGATATTAGAACTAATGATTCATAACTATAAAACCAATATAAAAACAAATGTCTTTATAGTTATTATTATTATTATTATTTAATTAAATTGTTATTCAATTTAGTATAAATTAAATATATTTGTTGTTGTTGTTGTTGCTGTTAACTCTGGATTGAGGGAGCCTTTCTGGGGATACTGCCGGTTCCAAGCCCGGATAAAGGAGGAGGGTTGGACATGGGGTTGGTGACCGCATCCCATAAAACGAACTAACTCGTTGAAAAAACGCTAATCATGTTATTGTTGCTGTTGTTGTTTTGTAATATTTCCATAGACGATTATAATCTGGACCGCTGTTTAGTGCATAAAATTCAGTGTAGACTTCATTCATGAAATTGAAAGAGTTCATTCACTGTTAACATTAAATTAGAATCATTTCGTTGTCATAATTATTATTTCACGAATTAATTGAGAATTTTATCTGTTAGAGGAGAGTAGAATAGTTTTATCGAATTCCCGGTTAAATTTAATTTGATGTGATTAATGAATAAAGTTTTGATATTTATTGATATTTAGAATGATTCTTTCAGAGTGCTCTTCTAACAACATGGACTAATCAAGCTTCTAAAAGATATTTTCATGATTACGTGAACTTAGTAGTCCAGTAAACAGAGTATTCACTCTTTCAGCGGATACGAGTGAATGTGAACAGCAACAATATAGTTCCGGTACAGTCACCAGACGAGTCTTAAATAGGACAAAACGCAAATCTGCTAAACGTCAGCCATCTTTGCTTATCATTTCAGAGGTACTTTTCTCATATTACATATACTAGGATATCAGATCATAAAATTAATTCGATGACAGTTTAGATTGATTTACTGAATAATAATAATGATATATATCTAACTTTATAATTAATGTATTAAAACTAACTATGATTAGTTAATTACCTTAACTGTTGTAATGAATTATGTAAAAAATTAAAATTAAGGACTTGCAAATTTCTAGACAAAACAACTATAATCAAATTTAATTGAAACTTATTAACATGATCAATATTTATTTTAAACAAGCAAAATTCGGCCAATTCAACTCATATAATTCAAAATGAACTAATTTATTATGAGTTGCTATGCTTTCTGATAATATCTAGACTAGTTCGTCTTATTTTTTGTTTTATAAATATCCTGATATTTTTTCTAGTAGCTGTTCATCTCTTTCGGAAATAATTTTAACTATGTGATTTTATAAATATTGAGAAAAAACAGAACGTGTTCAGACTAAAGGTAATCTCTACATACAGATGGTTAAAATATAACCTTAAACCTTGTGAATTGATAATTATCAATGTGAGATTATTTCTTCTTCAAATTCTTATTATTGTGTGGCAAGAGTCATGTTTATTTTTGTGTTCTGTTTTTAGACTGAACTGGGAGAACATGCAATTGTATTATCAACATAAAACTCAAATCACATGTTCTAATCGACA
The DNA here is from genome assembly GCA_944470395.2 of Schistosoma turkestanicum. Taxonomy (NCBI): domain Eukaryota; kingdom Metazoa; phylum Platyhelminthes; class Trematoda; order Strigeidida; family Schistosomatidae; genus Schistosoma; species Schistosoma turkestanicum. The sequence continues at coordinate 56,159,267 of OX103971.1, forward strand.
ACTTGATTTCATTAAATAGATGAGTGAAAAAAATTTTTAGTTATCATATTCAAATTGATTGACTTCATATCAGTTTGAACAAATAAAGAACCAGTATTCATGATAGAAGAGCTAAAAGTCTTGATATGGAGTAGAAATTATATTCTGCAAACATCCAGCTAGCACAATGCAATCAAGCACACAAATCTCGTTTATTTATACATCATAGATTTGTCCTTGGGACAGTCACAAAAATAGCACACTAGAATACACAGAAATCCATCACAGCCACGGGTTTTTCTTGGTTGGAAATGAAATCCCAAGGTCAACTGATCAGTCCATGCTCGCAAACGTGAAATCCAAAATAAGGCATTTATCAAGCGAGTTCTGGGGATCTAACGTCTCCAACAAGATTGCATTTACAATGTATTGTTAATGTTCGAAAAAGAAATCGACTCTTTAATGCATACTACTGATTCTTTAATATATAATATGTAATTATAATCCAGTTAAAATTTTCTGTTAGATTTTATTCAACTAATAAATCTGTGTGAGAAGAAGGAATGATAAATTGATTTCTACGGTATTTCACACAAGTCCAAGCAAATACAAACTTCACTTTTATTAATGAATGTCATGATATATTTGTATGAAAATTTTGTGATTATATTGAGATATTGTTTACCTATAAACAGCTTTAACAACGTAAGGTGATGGTTGGAATTAGTAGACAGAAAATTCTCGATATAAGTTTTGTGTTGTTTGGTATTCATTAGCAAGGTATGCTGTGATCTTGCAGAATTGATGCTCAATCTCATGTCACAACCAGAGGTGGTACTACTAATTTATTCAGGCCGAAACTAACCGTTTGTATGATTCAGATATATTTACAATTGATTAATCACTGAGTTGTAACCAATGTCATGTTAGTCAAGTTAGTGTTGACTTGATTCTCCTGACCTAGGTTCAGAGCATTCTATCGACTACCTCCAATTAACAGATTACATCGTAACATAATGCAAGCCAAGTCAAGTCACTTAAACTAATGACCACATTGCAACCTGATCAACAGAATCGGATCAACATTAAGAAAGACCTCACTATCCATTGATCGGTGAATTACAAAAAAGCTTTAAGAACGTTTACAAGGAATCATCATTAGTGAATAGTCGAACAAATTTATCGACGACAGTATTCAATGTTAATATATTTAATAAAATGAATTGGAAAGGAAAATAATTCATTAGCTTATTTGCGATCTTGTATAGTACAGCACAATAAAATATCTAGTCACAGTTGATCATTTTATTAGTTCAATGAAGTAATAATTTGCATTATGGGGTTGTGAAGATTGTTAAGTTACACATTTTTGAAACCATGAGTAGATCACTGTTAGACCACCATTAGAAACCTGGAAGCACTGTACGGCCGTCTCGTCCTGGTATGGGACTCATCAGCAGTGCGCATACACGAGTCCTGCACCCCACAGGATTCGAACCCAGGACCTTCGGTATTGTGCGCGAACGCCTAACCATCGGACCACTGAGCCGGTATCTAACGGTGTTAATGTCTAACTTGATCAGTTGTATGTACCACAGTAGTTGTATCATAATAAAACACACGTTGAACAATTAATGAAAATCTATACTGTGCATTATCAAATTCATTTCAATATTTCATGAATAAGTAAATAATTAACTAATTAAATTTAATAGTTGTGAAATTTTTTTTCTCTGTTTAATTCTAATAGATGTTTAATGAAATTCATGTTAAACATGTCATATTTATTGATGACGATGATGGTGATGATGATACTGACGCTGATACTGATAGGAATAGTGATGAGAACAAACAAAATAAACAATAATTCATTATTATTATTATTATTATTATCACAAATGAATATATAGAGAAGTTCTACGTTTGTTTCAACTGTCATTTATAGATTTATTTGTTTCTTTCAACAACAACAACAATAACAAGAAAAAAACATGTAGAAAAAAAGAACAGAACTGTTTGTCAATCAAATAAATAAATGAGTTGAATGTGAGTAATACACACACACACACATAGATTTTGTATGGGTCACATGATTCTGTGTAAACATTCCATTATTATTGTGTGTGCATTGTACATTTCATCAACAAGTAGTCTATTGTACAAGCAATGTTTTTCGTTCTACATGTATTTCTCTGCAATAGTATAAATAAGAAAATATTTTGATTTCTTTGTAAGAGATTTGAAAATAAATAAGTTTTATTCTTCCATGAGGTGAATTCGTTACTTTGTAATTCTGATGACATTTACAGTGTTTTCTTTTACTAAAGACGCCTAAACTTGCAAAATCAATGCACATTAAGACGACCAGTGTAGCAGTAGCCTCAGCAACAGCAGCAACAGGTCTCAACATACACGAAGAGAAAGAACTAAATTCTCTAAATCATACTTGAAGACATAGCTCTCGAAGATGTGCAAAATTTCACACATCTAGGCAGAATCATCGATCAACAAACTAGATCTGATGCACATGTGAAAGCATGAATTCACAGAGTAAGGATTGCATTTCTTCAGTTGAAGAACGTGTGGAGCTCAAAACAGCTGTCTATCAACAACTAAGTCACAAATTTCAATACAAATGTCAAGACACTTCCACAACATTGGGTAAAAGCTTGCAAAACTACGAAAGCCATCATCAACAAGATACAGGTGATGTTTATTAACAGTTGTCTACACAAGGTACTGAGGATCCGTTGACCACAATCCATCAGCAACAACTTACTGTGGAGGAGAGCAAATCAGATTGCAGCAGAGGGAGAAATCAAGAAGAGGTTGTGGAAGTGGATATGACCCATTGTGGAAATCACCGGAATGCGTCACAAGATATGCTCTCACTCGAAATGCTTCAAGGCGAAAGAAAGAGCTGAAGAATAGAGAACACATTACTCTGAGTATCGTCGACAGATGTTACAGGATTAATAGTGATTAAGAAGAAGTGGGAAGGAGAGCGAAGGGCAGAGTAGATGATGCTGAACGGTGGTCTATGCTCCATTAAGTTCCCAAAATTACTTACAAAAAACTAACTTTGAAATGAATTTCTTAAAATCTTAGTGTGATGTGTTGGATATTATGGAACAAATCAAAGCGAGAGTAGAAATAATAGTTCGAAAATTGCACTGATTGCGAATAATGCTTTGTTAGAAAATGTGATGTATCATTCGGTTTCGACTCAATCACTTATTATTTTTGATCTCTGACATATATCATAAGATGTCTAATCTGAACATCTATAGGGTTGCGAGTGTACACTGGTAATTGGTTTCAAAATTGAATAAGACATTTATCTAACTTTCTTCAGTTAACAATAGTTTGTTTTGATGGTACTTGTTCATGTTAAAATTCGTCTTTAAAATATAAAGTCTATCCATCTATATGTCACTATTATACATCATTTTATAATGAGTTGGTTTTCAAAAACAAGGTTGCGTACAACAGCTTTGGCTAAAGAAAATGAATACAAGTAACTCAATTGTCTTGTTGGTTATTTGTATCTTCTCACTGATGTTCAGGACTTCAATCGATCAATCTCTTCGCCATATGTATGTATTATATCAATCGCCTTTAGATTGCAAGCACTATCGGCTGATGTGGATAGTGACTAGCAGTTGAATCTAGGACGCATGCTTCGTTCTATTTGGGTTTTGTCAGCCACATATGCATGCATTTAAGTGTTGATGTCCAATCAAGGACTCGAACCCAGTATCTTTCACTTCAAACACAACCGTGTTGTTCTGTTAGCTACTAGAGTCCTCGTTTCTACTGTAAGTCACTTCCCACCTCTGCTAAGGATACAAACAATGCTATTTAGTCCCCTGTTGCTAATATAGGGATGCGATCAATCACTCTTTATTATCATATATGTCTCTTGAGTGGATTGGATAGACAGAATTTCTAGACGTAAACTGTGGTATATTTCATATTTTCGAAAGATCAGTTACTGGATTTAAATTTCAATGTGATAATCGACAATGTGATATTGATATATCTCGCTAATGAGCTCCAGATAACATGAAACCTATATGCTGAATTCTACTATGAACAGTGCATTAGCTAGACTGAAAATATATGCTACTTATTCACTAAATTAAATTATCAACACGTTATGAACAATGTGAAGAAGTAGTAACCTTCTAACCAGTAAGTTAACTTTTAATAATAGACAGCTTATTTGATAATAATTAATGTACTGTATTCACTGGTATCTGTTGAAAAGTACTTCTATCAATTCATTATTCTGTATCCATGTAAGAATTATGTTTCGGGTATGAACAATTTTCTAATTACAGAAAATATTCTCTCTCTTGCCATTCAAGTAAAACTTAAAATGTGAACAAATAAGAAAAGTGACTGAATGATACTTAGACATAAAATGACAGTAGTTAATTATCGTATAATCTCAGTAAGATAATGTAAAATAATAACATTCTGTATGGTATTTTTAAAAGTAAATTGAAACAATACAAAATTACCCATGATTTAAAGTGAACTGAGACAATAATGTGTCCTTTTTTTTCCCCGAATAATGAATTACTCATTTTTCATTATCTGTCAATCAAATTCAATTGAATTAATTGCTAGTCAATTCAATAACTTGGAGTAACAAAATCAGATCATTGGTTAAATTCCTAATATATATGAAAATGTATCATTAGTATTCCTTTCAATCAACAACTTTATTCATTTTGCAAGGAAAATTGATTGTCATAACTGTGGAAATATGTCAAAGGACTATTTTTGTCATTTTTTAAAAATCGATTTAATGAATAGATTGACACAGGTTATTCGGTTTAAAAGTAGTGTGACATGTATTCAGCGCAACATGGAGGATCAGTTTAATCCTTTCCATAAATTTAAGCGATCTGTCATTTACAGGTGCTGCCAACCAAATTAGTGTGTTTTTAATGTAATGACAAAAAAAACAGAACTATGAATAAAAACAAATCAAAAATAAAATGTTGTTAAATGAACGAGTAATAGATATTAAAATGTGGAATTGGTTACTTTCGTAATTTGTCATAATGTAATGAAATAACCGTAATCTCAATATAGTAAAAACGTAATTTTAGTGTTTCGTGGTAAGGTGTGTAGTGTCTGTGAAGTTGTCTGTGTATATGCGTGCGTGTGTGAATTAATATAATCTCAATTCAACGGTCAGTACAAGCTTAGGTATATATTTGCACAAATATTATCTAATTATCATGGAAAAGAGGACATATTTTGGGAATCGTTCGATCAGGATCAAGAACTTATTGACTCATAGGATTTTACACGAAATTCGAACGTTCATGAAAGGGGCGCATAAGAAATATTTTCGTATTATAACGTTTGAAATGGCATCGAAACATTATATTGTGCAACTATAGGCTAAAACTGGTAGTGTTAAACTTAACAAATGCCTAATTATGTTTCTTTAGATTATATGTAACAGGTAAATCAACGCTATCCATCAATCTTGATTATAAATCTTTGATTCTGGAACAAACTTAGACCACATGTCATACATTTTTGAACGAAACCAATAAATCCATACAGCTTACTTACTTACTTACGCTGTCACACCCCCCCAAGATCCCACAACCTACTCTGTCCTTAGCCTTCCTACCCACTTCTTCTTAATCACTATTAATCCTGTAATATCTGTCGACGATACTCAGAGTAATGTGTTCTCTAGTCTTCGGCTCTTTCTTTCGCCTTGAAGCATTTCGAGTGACGGCTTGTATTGTGACGCATTCGGATGATTTCCACATTGTGTCCTATCCACTTCCACAACCTCTTCTTGATTTCTTCCTCTGCAGCAATCTGATTTGCTCTCCTCCACAGTAAGTTGTTGCTGATGGATTGTGGTCAACGGATCCTCAGTATCTTGTTGATGATGGCTTTCGTAGTTTTGCAAGCTTTTACCCAATGTTGTGGAAGTGTCTTGACATTTGTATTGAAATTTGTGACTTAGTTGTTGGTCGACAGGTGTTTTGAGTTGCACACTTTCTTCAATTGAAGAAATGCATCGCTTACTTTGCGAAACCATGCTTTCACATGTGCATAAGATCTACTTTGTTGATCGATGATTCTGCCCACACGCATGAACGTTTGCTTATCTTCGAGAGCTTTTCTGTGAAGTGTGATTTGTTTGTTGCATGTTGTCTTGTATCGGAGAACCTTGCATTTTCCCTTTGTGTATGTTCATACCTGCTGCTGCATGGGCTGCTGATACACTGGTCATCTTCTCCTGCATTTGTTATTGCGTGTGGGATAGAGGAGCCAGATCATCTGAGAAGTCTGGATCGTCCAGCTGCAACCTAGATATCCCCTGTATTCTGTGCTTCCCCCATGATGCTGATATATTCATAATCCCGTTGGTCACCAAGCGTAAGAGTGAGAGTAAGTAACCTTGACTGACACCGGTCTTCACCTCAAACGAATCTGTCAGCTGTCCTCTCTGCACAATCTTTCAGTTTAATCCACCATAAGAATTTCGTATGACGGTGATTATCTTCGCGGGCACGCCGTAGTCTCGGAGAAGCCTCCACAGAGTCGTCCTGTCCACTTTATGAAATGTTTTCTTGTGGTCAAGGAAGGTGATATATAACGATGAGTTCCGTTCAACTGATTGTTCCACAATGATCCGTGGTGTCGCGATTCGCTCGGTATATGACTGATTCTTACGGAATCCAGTCAGGTGATCTCGAAGTTGGGCGTCCACGAAGTCCTTCTTTCTATTTACGAAGACCCTGTTGGCTTTTCCTGGTACTGAGAAAGGAGTGATGCCTCTGTAGTTCTTACTCTTGCTGAGATCGCATTTTTGTATTTTGATGAGGTATCCTTCTTTCCAGTCTGTTGGTACTTGTTCTTCATCCCAAATATTGGTTCTCACATCCTCCATGGTCCTTCTGAACCTTTTCTTGATACATATATGGTCGATTTGGTTTTGAGTAGTGTGATCCGGTGAAATCCATGTAGCTTTGTGTATGCGCTTGTGTGGGAATATTGTGCCGTCAATGACCAGTTTGTTGAAGGCACATAGGTTTGCAAATCTCTCACCATTTTCGTTCCTTTCTCCCAGTCCATGTCGTCCCATGATTTCTTCATATCCAGTGTTGTCCATTCCAACCTTGGCATTTAGGTCTCCCATCAGAATCGTCAAATACTTTGGTGAACATTTCTCAGCGATTGACTGCAGCCTTTCGTAGAATTGATCTTTAACGTCGTCATTGTAGTCATTGGTAGGTGTATAACATTGGATGACGTTCATTGTAATGTCCTGTTTCTTTGTTTTGAAGGATGCTTTAATGATCCTGATTCCATGAGATTCCCATCCTATCAGTGCCTTTTGTGCATGTTTGGACAGCATCAGTGCCACTGCTTGTGTATGTGAAGCATTTTCCTCTTCATGACCAGAGTATAACAGCAGTTCCCCTGAAGCTAGTCTCAGTTGTCCTACCTATGTCCAATGCGTTTCACTGATGCCGAGCATCTCGATGTTGTATCTTTTCATTTCTGCAGCAACGGGAAATAGTTTTCTAGTCTCCCATATTGTTCGAGCGTTCCATGTACCTAAAAGAATGGTTGCTCTGGTTGTCAGAACAGACATCGGCCTTGTGACTTCTGAGAGAACTCGGCTTTTATCACGCGACGTCATTGTTCTTCTGAAAGGAGACCTTCTAACTCCCAAGGCAGAGTTAAAATGGATTGAAGTATGTTTTCTGGTTAGAGTTTTTCTTAGCGACTTGGTTTTTTGATGGGATGGAGTCGCCGACCCCCATCCCATTCCTTCTCCTTTATCCGGGCTTGGGACCGGCAGTAGCTCAAGAGGGGCTCTAGGCGGGGTTATGGATCCAGACATTAGTTTCAAGGAATCCATTTTGCTATTTCAAACTTCCACTATGCATCTTACTCCAATTTGTGGAAATAATTATCTTCATAATGTGTGAAAATTTCCACAAAACCCTCTCCATTTACATATTTTACTGTAAGAGAGTTAAAAGGAAGTCATTTTTAACATTTCAGTATACAATACTGCTTTGATCTGTCAATCAATGCATCATCCAGTTAGAGGTGAAGTAAGTAAGTAAGAGTAAATTTTTATTCAACAATTTCACCGGATATACGAAACACATTTCGTGATATTTTCATTATATATGTGTAAATGTAGTCTTTCTTTCACATAAATAAGGGTGTTTATATTTACTTACAAATTATATTTCTAAAAAGCAAACACTTTAAAATGAAATGTACAAATAACCAAATACACTACTTATTAAAGAAAAGAGTCCACTTACATTGATTTCCGTCCAGTGTAAATTTTCCAAATATTGATAGCTTCTACTACTACTACTACTACTACTACTACTACTACTACTGATAATAGTAATAATACTAATTTAATAAAAGTATATATCATGATGACATTGGATGCAATGTATTCAGTCTTGTTCTTTTATGCAAACTTTTCAAGAGAACTAAATAGCTTATTGAAAGAACTGTTTTTTTTTAGAAATAATAATTGAAATATTAAATATGGTAGTTGTTGGTTTTTACAATACAATACAATACAACACAAAACAATGAAATGAGATGAGAAATGAACACCAGTTACTGAAGTGTATTTTGAATGACAGCCTTTTGTTGTTTTTAGGTTTGTCTCACAAGTACTGCGTTTGCATTTCGCATATGAATTTGTAAATAGACAGAGGTGTTATAGAACTAAAACTGCAAGTATCACTGATATCTTTACTTCCTTATGAATTATCAATCTTATTTAAGCATTGGTTGGAGAGAAATTCTTCAAAAATTATTGACATTACACGGAGAGATTGAAAAAGTAAAACAGAAACAAACCAAAAGGAATAATAACTATGGTGATGATGAAGTTTTCCCATAAAAATTGTTTCAATGAAATGATATCACTATATATTCATTCATACTCTATAAGTTTGGGATCCGAAAAAAACAAGAATTTTATTCGACTATATATCACAAACATTCATTAAAATTATTATTATTCACAGTCTGGAAGACATGATTTATTTATAGGAAATGAATTCAAAAACAAAACAGAATTATGTCTAAGGCATTATCATATCTATGAAAAACTAACGCTCTGAAGATTGTTTAAATCATTAAAATCTGAGTGTCCTGTATTCTTCGATCCAACGTGATAACTGCAGTTTGCATTACTAATTGTTTGTTAGATTTCTTTACTCTTCAAGTGATTCAAGTTTATTTTTATGAATGTTTGATTTTGTCAGCAGAAAACCAATTACTTACCTCATAAATTTCTTTCCAATTTATCTAGGTCATTGATGCATGATTCGTAAAGTTTCTGTTATAACAAAGTATTATTTATAAATTCCTGACAAGACTAATATGCTTTTCTACATCTTGAGAGGTTGAATTAATTATACCACTGTTAATTAATAATAACTACTCTATATTAGAGCATGCGTAACTGATCTGATTAACCAAATATACAGAAGTTGACAGAAAGTAGAATTATCATTATCAGTCATGTGTACAACCAGTTACAATCGAGTGTAGCCTACTTTGTCAGAAGTCAGGATTTCACTCATTTAAAACAAGCACCCGTTACATTTTGAAGGTTCGGACTTTCACACAATGGTCAATAAAAAATTGTAACTGACTGTGATATCAATAAATTGGTCGTTTATTTCAGTCATTTTAAATTACTTATAAAAGTTGTTAATTCTTTAAATGTTTCCTTGTTTTCTTCTAGGTTTTTGATCCTTTAACTGATTTAGTTGGCTGTATTTCTACTATGTTACATGTTATGAACTAATTGTTGCAATTATAATGTTTTATTTGGTGTTTTGAATATTTATTATCAAGTTTACGTTAGTCATTCTCCTATATATCTTTGATAAAACTGTATCAAAAAGTTCAAAGCAAACCTACAAATGACTTACTTTTTACAGTCTTATACATCAATCTGCCTAGCTTCTATTTTTATCCATCTCTTGAATATTTATCAAAATAAAAGTGCATTAGGTATAAAATGAAAGTGTATAATTAGCCTAAGGGATAACTACAACTATTGTATAAATAACTTTTACAAGTTTATAAAAATGATTTTGTTCTTAAAGAATAATGAATACTTTCTTATGAATTGGTCCATCTTGCAACAATCAATTGTTATTGTATTAATGTAACAGCAAAATGACTAGAAATATTCATTCTGTTATTAATTTGAGAACGAAAATAGTTTTTTAATTTATACAAATCTGAGTTTTATGGTAGTAGTTGGGAGAAATCATCCTGAAACCCTGAACCTAAGTTTCAGGCTATTTGAAACTCGTCAGTGAAGTGTACCTGAGTCTCAAATAGATTGATAAACTAGGCTGGCGTCGATTCTATGTCATCCAGCTTTATATTCAGACTCATCCTTGTTGCAAGTGACCTGTCAATCTGAGATGTATTTAACTTTATCGTCAACAGTCTCGGAGCATGAAATAAATATTTGATATACATCAAATCACTTAGTAATCGATTAGCTGTAAATAAATAAGAGTTGCTTGATGGAAATGTTTCGAATAAAGTTTATTTTAAGATGTAATTTTGACAAACTCAAAGTGGTTGTCATGTGGTGGATGCTACACACAAGGTGTCATATAACTAGTATGTATCGGAGTTTTCTCTAGAAGTTACCATAGAAGATGAGATTATCAGATCGTGATGCATGATGCAATCCAATTATTTTGAAGAACAAGAGACACGTTAAAGAATACTGTCAGTAGTCTAGTTGTATTGCAAATGTATGTCTGAAGACTAGGTGTGCGAACTTTGTCAATGAACTGTCTTCTACAAATATATATATATATATATATATACCATTTGGTTTTAATTTCTTCTTACTTGACAATAAGTGAACAAAATTTTAGATTACGGCAGCCACACTGGTATGACCAAACTGAATATAATATATGACTGACTGTAGAAGCGTCTGAAATTTATTGAAAAAGACAATTTGCGAAAGCTCAAGCTATTTATATTCATTATTTATTTATTATATTTCAAATTTGGAGAGTTGATGAAGTATATCAAAATAATACCTTACATAGTTTATTTTGTAAATGAGTTAATTATTATTATTCTAAGATATTTATTTTATAAAAATTCAAAATAAACCAATCATCATCAGAATATTCTCACTTTTTGATGACATATTTTTCCCCATTTACAGTATTTTAGATACCCCTCAGAAGATAAACTTTTTAATTCCTTCGTGAATTCGAACATGACCAGTTCAGCATTCAGAAACACAGAGAAATAAGAGGAGGGTTAGCTGAGCGTCAAACTCTCTTGGAACATTATTCCTACAGGAACCATCTATTATCAGTACACATGATCTAACAAATACTAAACAATTTACATGTCGAAGTTAGTCTTTCTGGACTTAAAATGAACAACCTTATATATCTTGAAAAAAAACAACTTAATAGCTTACTTCGTCTATTTATTCATAAGATAATGTCAAAGTAAATCTTATCGATTAATTCATAGCATATTTTCTTGTTAAATAAAGTGAGCAACTCTATTCTAGTCTATTTATTCTAATCACTTATTATAGAACAGCATATCTATTCACATATGTACATACTTCACTATGGTCGAATTTTTTTTTTTACAAATATCAGTTTATTATCATCAAATAACTCAATAAAATATTCTCATTTATTTACAATAAATACCATTCCACTCTCTTTAGGGCTTTTTTCCTATCTCTAGTGTTTGTTTTATCCCCTAGTTCGTTCGTTAAGTTACTTTACTCACTTTTTCTCTTTCAAAAAAAAAAACAACAAGAAATGAGAAGGAAAGAAAGAAAATTTGTATTAGAAAAACCAAAAAAAAAAAGAAAAGAATGAAAAAGGAAAAGAAAAATTAAATAAAATATTCAAGTGGTATTAAATAATTGTCTATACACATATGTATGTATACATCACAAAAAGAAAAAAAGGGAAGATAAGAGAAATAAGAGTAAATGCAATAACTTTTTTTCAATGTACTATCCAGTTAACCAGTTTTTGTTTTATTTCAATGTGTTATCAATAAATGAGGTACACACACACTTACATACATACAGATACATACATGTAGAACTGAATACATCATTTACCCAGATTAAATGAGTTAACTGGGAGTAAAGCAAATAAGGAAGAAAGGAAAAATTACAAATATGACTGATATTATTGTTGTTATTATTTTGGTAGTAGGATAGAAATTGTTATCTGCGTATATTTTTTTTTGGTTATGTGAGTATATTCCTGTTACATTCAATGCTAACAATTATTATGATAACCGTTACATAGATGAATACATCTTTTGTATGAACTCATAACTAGTTAAATATTTATATGTATAGGTGTAGAATAATATGCACTTGAGGGATAATCTTATTGGTTTTCCAATAAATATCATAAAGACCAAAATATATACATAAATATTTTAATATCAACAACTCCTATGCATCTATGTAAATGCATATAAACAACAGTGAAGTGTTTGCAGTTATGAATACCACTTGTCTACAGGAAAAAAAAATATATAGGAGGAGACTATGAATAAAATAAAGAAATTAAGGTGAGAGAATAAATAAATGAATCAAAATGAAAATTTCCATTGTTCATCAAAATAACCAGGGATAATATGGGAAAATGACGAAGAATAATAGGAGAGAGAGAAATTTGTTTTACCAAAACACTTCTTAAATATTTCCTGTAAATAAGAGGAAAATTATTTAATTTGGTAATCAACATTATTTACTCTTATAAAATAACAAATAGTTTCTGGTAAATACAAAGAAAAAGATATTGTTAAAAAGACCATAGTTTCCTATCTGATGATACAATATTGACTAAATGGTTTGGCGTTGTTAGTTTGAAAAAGATGCAGAGAGGGAGGGAAAAAATGAGTGTCTCACTAGTTTTGAAAATATTCAGTGAAAAGTTTACATGATAGATAGCTATGTCTAATGATACGCATTAATAAACAATGATAAAATAAGCGTTGAAGTAAATCCTATATACTACTTTATAACTTGGAATAATTTTCCAGTTAACATCAGTGTCAATTTAAACTGTCTTGACTTAAGTCCTATGATTGTTTGGTACAAAAAACGCTTTTCTCGTATAATTATCATTGAGAATGGAAAAAAACATCACAGTATATAGATCGTCTTACGATATACTGAGGTCTGTTAACAATGTACTGTAATTATTCAGTTTGTTGCTTAATCTCTGGTTTCTATAATCCATTTGAGGGTATATTGGTCAAGAATAAAACTTAAGCGAATATATGTATACGATAATGTTTTGTTCTTTGAGTCATACAGTTTAATTGCAAAGGTTCGATCATCATTATGGACAAGATTATAAGCACTTACTTTGTGTAGGAGCATGACATAAAATCTGTTTCACTGAGAGTGAAAATAAAATTTATAAATTCTAGAATTAAAACATATTCAGTCATAATTTATACATTCTGAGAACGATTTGAAGATGTGATATTTAGGGACGATATGATTGAAATGGATTCTTTTAGTTGTTTAAATAACTGTGAAACAATATGTAAAAGACATTATTTAAATTATTCTAAAACCACACTGATTCTTGACAGGTTGAATAAATTGATCTTTAAATGCTTAACAGTCACTTGTTGATCAATACCTATTGATCATATCTATTGAGCATGCAATCACTCAAATTGAAATTATGTTCGACATTGATGAATGGAAGAAATTATGATCTTTTTTAAGCGATTGCATAAAACGAAGTTCAGTTTGCATTTACTATTATTACGAACATTTTGGTCACTGAATATTTGAAAGGATGTATTAAACCATTACGATTTCGATCTGATAAGAGTTCATAAGTTTAGTAAACAAATATGAATGATCGGTTAGGAGTGTACTTTAGATTTACTTTAAACAACCAGTCTCAGAGAATATATGACTAGTGTGAATAGTATCTTATTCAAATAATTCATTCACAAATAAATGTAGTTTACAGTTGCTTTTTTTTATTCAAAATTTAAATTTCATTTATTAACAAACTATGAGATTATTTTAAAAAAATAAGTTTTCCATTTGTTTGATACTAAAGAAACAAACACGTTATGATTACTTTTATTGTGATTAATTTGAAAAATAAAAGATTTTGCATGTCCATAAATTTGTAACAGAATAAAATAAATAATGAGACTAATCAACAAATCGTGAGAGAAAACTGTAACAACTATACTATACTCATTCATACTCATAGGAAAATGTGTATACCACAAAAAACAATAACAATTGACAAGGTCTATATCATGGTGGAAAACGATGTATATGTTTGTATGTAAGTAGAAATTTCTGGAATTTTCTACGATGACAATTATAATGACAATAAGTGTTACTTGTCAATTGTTTTTTTTAATATTTCATTTATTAGTAGATTTTCGTGAGAAAAAAACATAACGAAACATTATTTTATAATGTATGCATCTTTCTTCTTTTCTGTCACATGTTAATTCATGTCATTGTTATTGTCACTGACGAATTAATTGATTTAATTAAAATGCAGTCACTACTAGTTACTGTCAATGTTGAGGTCCCACTGAAAGCAAGAGAGCATTAGACAGATATTTCGTATTATTGTAGGACATCTGAAGAATAGACAATTACAGGCCAGTCAATAATCGAATCCAAGATCTTCAGTCCTGGACGTAAGCATTTGGCTACAAGAACCATTAGATTGGTGGTACAGTTTCAAACTCAGTAAATTTGCAATATAATACAACCATTATCATGTCTAAACTCTATCATCCACAACTGTTCATTAGAATATTGAAAGTATCTTTGACGTGAGTCTCTTACAAATTAAGTGTTAGAATTGATCTGAAATATTGTACGGTAAGCATTGTTGAAGAATCTCTTATGAGGACAACACAAATGTCCAGTATATTATAGTTTTAAGTGGTACCTTATCTCAGATAAATCAGTGGCAAATACATCCTACGAATTGAACCAATTTCCACAAAACCTTTTCAACTATATTCTTAAAATTCTAGGTTTTGATTTTTACTAAATTCAAGATCAGCATCATTTAATTCTCGTAACGGATTCCAAATATAAATTTATTCATTTAGTTATGTAACTATTCAGGAATAATAAAGACAAAGATTAATCTCTACTATTAATACTTTTATGCTTCGGTTTATTAATTAGTTATTTAAATCTTCAGAATCTTATTTGTTTAATATGAGTTTGGAATAAGTGATAATCTGTCACTATTCTTCAAAGTGTTCTACCCAACCATTCCTCTGCTTTTGAACCTCAGCGATTGGCTTTCCATGTTTGTTGCTGAGTGATCATTTTGATCTACTATGTTTTCTGCCAGCTGTTTGACTATATCATATTATTCTTTGATATTTCCTGTTTCATTACCGTTGCTAGGTTTTCTGCTAACATATAACCCTGTTTTCTGAAGCACATATGTTTAACCGTCTCTTATCATTCTTTTAACCAGTTTATGTAGCTTCATGATGCCCTCATACCCACTGTTGTTCAACCTAATCTTGACTTTCAGGTTGCACCTCAAGATGATCACTTATTTATCCGGATTGCAACCTCTTATAAATGTAGTCCCCATTATCTCCGTGACTATCATCAGTGGGTGTGTCGGACGGTTTAATACTTATTGTGACATTTCACTTGTTTATTTTTAGGGATGCTATGATGATCTTAGAGCTATGATACTTCCATTCTGTGTTTTTAGGTCCTCTTGGACAGCATCGATGTAACTCTTCCTGTGAGTGAGAATTCTTCTTATTCATGGCCAGAATACAATAAAAAAATCTTCTTAAGTTGGTTGTTTTTGTCTGGATTCCGTTCAGTGAGTTTCATTCGTTTCTCCTCGTTTCGATGGGTTTCTCAATAGTCGTCTCGGTCTCCCTTATCGTTCAGAAATTCCATGAACTTACATCATTTGTTGCTACGGCTGACAAAAAAGCATCCGTTACGTGATCTCTGGAGGATCTTGGATTTCACCACGGGACATCATGACTCCAGTATATAAACACTGTCCAGTTGGCACGGAGTATAAATGCCTTAATTGGTTTGTTATGCTGAAAGATTTTTAGCAAGGTTCTTTTTTTATGAGATAGGTTTACTAACCCCATTTCCAAAGTTCCTCCTTTTCCAGACATGAGACAAGTAATAACCCTAGAAGGACCTTATGTTAAGTTAACCCATTAATATGACTTTTCGAGATCATTTACTGTTTGAAATTCCATTACAAACTATTTTAGCAGAACAAACAATCTCTCGATTTTCCCATTTAACTGAAGTCTTGATATATTGCGTTTTCATCTGATATAACAAACGATGATCTTTTAAGCAACAGATCTTGTAGAATAAAACACTTTTGATCTTCAAAGTCATTACCAAAAAAATAACAACTTTCAATTTACGGATTCAAATGGATATAATCAAGAATTATTGATTTCAGATTCATATGATTTTCGTGAAACTACTTAGATTTCTATATATTTTCAATTCCTGAAAAAATAATAATCATTTAAGCGATTTCAACTCATAGAAACGTCTTTGGGACAGTCACAAAAATAGCACACTAAAATAGACAGCAGCCAATCACAGTCAAGGGTTTTCCTGGTGGGATATCCCAAAATCAACAGATCAACCCATGCTCACAAACGTGAAATCCGAAATAAGGCATTTATCAAGCGACTTCTTACTTACTTACTTACTTTCGCCTGTTACCCCAAATGGAGCATAGGCCGCCCACCAGTTTTCTCCAACCAACTCTGTCCTGGGCTTCCCTCTCCAGTTCTGTCCAATGTTTGTTCATTCCTCTCATATCTTTCTCTATTTCACGGCGTAATGTATTCTTTGGCCTTCCTCTTTTCCTTTTGCATTGAGGGTTCCATGTGAGGGCTTGTCTCGTGACGCAGTTAGGTGCTTTTCGTAGAGTGTGTCCTATCCACTTCCAACGCTTCTTCCTGATTTCCTCCTCCACTGGAATCTGACTTGTTCTCTCCCACAGTTCGTTGTTGCTGATGGTGTCTGGCCAACGAATACGAAGTATTTTACGTAGACAGCTGTTAATAAACACTTGTATCCTCTGGATGATGGCTTTGGTAGTTCTCCATGTTTCCGCTCCATACATTAGAACTGTCTTGACATTTGTATTGAAAATCCTTATTTTGGTGTTGATTGATATCTGTTTGGAGTTCCAGATATTTTTCAACTGTAGAAATGCAGCCCTTGCTTTGCCAATCCGTGCCCTCACATCTGCATCGGATCCACCTTGATTGTCGATGATGCTGCCCAGATATGTAAAGGTGTTAATGTCCTCCAAGGCATCTCCATCAAGAGTGATTTGATTGGTGCATGTTGTGTTGCATCGGAGAATTTTGCTCTTTCCTTTATGTATGTTGAGACCTACTGCTGCAGAGGCTGCTGCTACACTCGTCGTCTTCTCTTGCATTTGTTGTTGAGTGTGCGATAGAAGAGCCAGGTCATCTGCGAAGTCCAGATCGTCCAGCTGCGTCCTAACTGTCCAGTTGATACCGTGCTTCCCTCCAGCTGTTGACGTTTTCATAATCCAGTCGATGACCAGGAGAAAGAGAAAGGGTGAGAGTAAGCAACCTTGCCTCACACCGGTCTTTACCTCGAAAGAGTCGGTTAGCTGTCCTCCGTGCACGATTTTGCAGTTGAATCCATCATAAGAGTTCCGTATGATGTTAACTATTTTCTCAGGCACACCGTAGTGTCGAAGAAGAGTCCACAGTGTTTTCCTGTCCACGCTATCGAATGCTTTCTCGTAGTCGATGAAGTTGATGTAGAGTGGTGAGTTCCATTCAATTGATTGTTCCACAATGATCCGTAATGTAGCAATTTGGTCAGTACATGATCGATCCTTACGAAATCCGGCCTGTTGATCTCGAAGTTGGGCGTCTACGAAGTCCTTCATTCTGTTTAACAATACCCTGTTGAAGACTTTGCCTGGTATTGAAAGAAGAGTGATGCCTCTGTAGTTCTCACACTTGCTGAGATCGCCTTTCTTTGGTATTTTGATCAGGTATCCTTCCTTCCAGTCTGATGGTACTTGTTCCTCATCCCAAATCTTCTTGAAGAGGATGTGAAATATTTTCGCGGTTGCTTCTACATCTGCTTTCATTGCCTCTGCTGGAATGTTGTCTGGTCCTGCTGCTTTGCCGCTCTTGATTTGTCTGATGTCCATACTGATCTCCTCAATCGTAGGTGCGCCAATATTAATTGGGAGGTCCGTGGATGCTGCTTCGATGTTGGGTGTCTTCAGTGGAGCTGGTCGATTTAGGAGTTCCTTAAAGTGCTCTACCCACCTATTTCGCTGTTCTTCAGTGTTGCTGATTACTTTGCCTTCCTTGTTTTTCACTGGTCGTTCTGGTTTACGATAGTTCCCGGCGAGCTTCTTTGTTGTTTCGTACGATTGTCTCAAGTTTCCTTATCTTGCAGCCTTTTCCGCCGTCGTTGCTAGATCTTCCACATATTTTCGTTTGTCAGCTCTGATGCTCTTCTTCACTTCCCTGTTTGCTTCTGTGTATGCAGGCTTG
>OX103971.1:56178408-56207780 GCA_944470395.2 Schistosoma turkestanicum
ATTCTTCTTATTCATGGCCAGAATACAATAAAAAAATCTTCCTAAGTTGGTTGTTTTTGTCTGGATTCTGTTCAGTGAGTTTCATGCATTTCTCCTCGTTTCGATGGGTTCCTCAATAGTCGTCTCAGTCTCCCTTATCGTTCAGAAATTCCATGAACTTACATCATTTGTTGCTACGGCTGACAAAAAAGCATCCGTTACGTGATCTCTGGAGGATCTTGGATTTCACCACGGGACATCATGACTCCAGTATATAAACACTGTCCAGTTGGCACGGAGTATAAATGCCTTAATTGGTTTGTTATGCTGAAAGATTTTTAGCAAGGTTCTGTTTTATGAGATAGGTTTACTAACCCCATTTCCAAAGTTCCTCCTTTTCCAGACATGAGACAAGTAATAACCCTAGAAGGACTTTATGTGAAGTGAACCCTTTAATATGACTTTTCGAGATCATTTACTCTTTGAAATTTCATTACAAACTATTTTAGCAAAACAAACAATCTCTCGATTTTCCCATTTAACTGAAGTCTTGATATATTGCGTTTTCATCTGATATAACAAACGATGATCTTTTAAGCAACAGATCTTGTAGAATAAAACACTTTTGATCTTCAAAGTCATTACCAAAAAAAAACAACTTTCAATTTACGGATTCAAATGGATATAATCAAGAAATATTCATTTCAGATTCATATGATTTTTATGAAACTACTTAAATTTCTATACATTTTCAATTCCTGAAAAAATAGTAATCATTTAAGCGAAAAGTTAATAAAACTAATAAGAAAAATATTGAAGAGTTCAGATCATCATAGAAACGTCTTTGGGACAGTCACAAAAATAGCGCAATAAATACACAGCAGCCAATCACAGCCAAGGATTTTCCTGGTCGGAAATCCCAAAGTCAACAGATCAACCCATGCTCACAAACGTGAAATCCGAAATAAGGCATTTATCAAGCGAGTTCTGGGGATATATATATATATATATATATATATATATAATTATAAATTTATTCGAAAATTGAAACAGATGAAAATAATTGAACAAGACATTCTAACCATTCACCTGTTAATCAACATAATTCGAACAGTTTCATTCAAATTATCTTTCTTTCACGTATTATAATCACAGTTGATAGAAAAAAATTCATCTTTGATCATTTAATTGCTAAAACGACTGACATTTTTGTTTAACTGAATTCAATTAAAATAATTAAAGACCCAGCTATTATTTCTATTCAACATCAATCATCATATATTTCGTTTAAACCGTAACATTTTCAGAACTAAAATGGACTAAAATGATTTGAAAACATCAATCTATTTAATCCCAATCTGAGAATATGAATAAATGAGTTATAGTCTTGGTAACTTCATTGATGATGATGATGATGATGATCATGGTGATAATGTGTAACAATGATGAAATTATTATGAATTTTTACAGTCTAACATGTAAAACAATAAAACACGTGTCGCTTTTTTTTGTTTGTTCATTATTATTAAACTCTTTTTTGCTTTTTAAAATATTGTTCATTTATGTGAATTGTAATAACTATTATCATGTTTTGTCATTTTGCTGCATATAAGTTCCCATTCTCATTTCACAATTGAATATAATAATTAATATGAAAAAATTTAAGAATAGTCATCATTTTGAAAATAAAAATAGGTTTAAAAAAATTAATTTTTATAAATGGAATTTGTTTGCTCTTTTTTTCGGTTATTCTAAATGAAAATTAATACCTTCAACTAGTTGCCACAGTTACTTCGTTGAGTGTGTATGTGTGTGTGTATGCGTAGAAGCTTTTATCGATTTATTCGGGTTGAATTCATGTGAACAACAACTCTCCTAAGCCAAGTATACATACATAAAATAAAAATGTTCAATCAAAAATAAACTTTACTAATCGATTTTATTTGTGAACCTGATACTGATATGTCAAAATATAGAAATGATTATGCAATCTAATGGATTTCTCTTTTAAAATAAAGCACATTTTAACAAGAAATAGAGCCATTCGATTTATTAATGCCCTAAAGGCATTTCTCATTTTTATTTGAAATAATAATTTTTTTTATCTTAGATATTTATTTAAACTTAAGATAAAGTAAACATTGATTGAATATTGAATGTTTATTTTTATTTGTTTGAGCAAATGTCCTATTGATTCATAGATAGATTAAAATGAATAATTTAGTTGGATAATTATTCACGAGAACTATTAATTTTATAATGACTAAAGCCAAATATGAATTATTCGATTTTCACCTTTAGGTATTATCTTTCAAGGAACATCTGAAGGTTCTAGTTTTTATCACATGTGGCCATAAAATGAACATGTAGTATATTGGAAAGTTCCAAACTAGAAGAAAATATCTATTCCTTTGTTAAAGTACAATTTAATAATAAAAATTATAAATTAATCATTTTATTCACAGATGACAGAATGTAATCCTACAATCGATTCAGTACTGAATACAGATAAAAGAATTATGTATATTAATAGAGTACCAACATTCAGAAATGTTAAGTTCGTCAACTGAAATGCTTGAAACTATTACGAGTTCACCTTAGTCGGTAAACGAGAGCGAGACAAGTGATCCAGTGATTCGATCGGTTGGTCTAATCTGTTGCTCCCGTCTAACTGAAGAAGAAGTCTTGATATGGCGTAGAAAGTGTATTTTACAAGCACACAGAAAATGTGAGGTCGACAAGCACACAAATCGAGTTTATTTATTCATCATAGAAGCGTCCTTGGGAAAGCCACAAAATAGCGCACTAAAATAACACACCAGCCAATGATAGTCTAGGATTTTCCTCGTAGAAAATATAATCTCAAGGTCAACAGATCAGCCCATGAATAAAATGGGAAATTAGGACCTTATCAAGTGAGTTCTGGAGATATAACTTCTCCAACAAGAAATAAATAAACGATCGGTACACAGGATATTCATTTAAGGAAATATCATTATTATTTTTAGTTGACTTAAAAATACAAAATGCTGATAATTTAATTGTATGTTTTACGAAGATCATTTAAAAATCATAATTATTTCCTTCTTTGAAAAAGTGGTGGAAATCATAAGATTTTAACATGACTCAAGTATTAATAAATTTTTTTTTCATTAATTATCAGTTTTGCATCAATTTTTAATTTTATGAAATTTCGATCTCCATTTTATGTTGTGTATATGCTTTTCATCTTGTAGAGTTAGAATCATAAAAATTCACACACTAATTCAATTTTACCCTAAAAATAATAATAATCAAATGTACATTCTGTTGACATGATAAATTGTTTTAAAAACTTAATTTTTAAAGTGTACCATCAAATTTTGTAAGTAGTACTTAAGAACATTTAGACTAAATTATGATAAGTTCAACAACTTATATTAGATTATAATACTTTTTTTTAATTATATTGACCGACTAAGTGAACATAGTAATGACAACTTTGTTAATAATAATTATGTATTGAAGTAAGTTGTTTGATAATGTCAGTGAATTCAGTTCATTATTTTTATTCATTTGATTCAGATTTCATAGAGAACGAATTAATTTTTGTTCAGTTTAAATAGAGAGAGAGAGAGATGATATTTATTCATTTTCAAATTTAATCAGCTCATGATATTAACTTAAAAAAGTTTGTTGTCATGAGTCAGTGATAACTTAGTTAAACAAAATATAAATTTAACCAATTATGACTGCTCAACCTAACTACAGTAATGATTTTATCAGTCTCTGTTAATAATTTACTTGTTCAATGATTTCAAGTTAGTTGATGATTTTATGAATAATAAGTCATACTTTATATAAACAGGGTCCTTTTTGTAACTTTAAAAATAGCTGAAAGAACAAACTGGTTTTTTCTTTCTAG
Source organism: Schistosoma turkestanicum (assembly GCA_944470395.2). NCBI lineage: Eukaryota > Metazoa > Platyhelminthes > Trematoda > Strigeidida > Schistosomatidae > Schistosoma > Schistosoma turkestanicum. Next base: position 56,182,292 of record OX103971.1, read on the forward strand.
TTCAGTTTTTATAATCAACTGATATACAGAGTGTTGTGTTTAAACGTTAAACTTAAAAATAGAATTCAACAGAAATAACACAATATCCTCACCACTAGATCACAGTGACTTCCTTTACATTGTTTGAAATGTTCTAGTTGGAAAATTGTTTAGGCAGTACATTCTTCATATATATAACGGTAGTGCAAAGCGTCAATCAGGAACTATCAATCCTTTCCAACTGGACATCCAGTCATTGTATGAATGGTGGATTTAATGTCATTTCCAGTGCCATGACTATAATCATCTACAACTAAAGAAAATAAAACGGAAACAGTGAGCACAGAACAACGAAAGTAATAACTGCTAAGATGGATCTGTCAGGTCTACCACAATTTAAATACAAGGTTATTTTATGATCTGCTTTTCGGGTCAGATACCATTCGAGTTAGTTAGATTTACAGGGGACACTGTCAGTGAAAATTTACTGGCAAAACAACACATATAAAGAGAAGATTGATAATGAGGTTGTATCACTGATAAAAAGAGTTACGAAAGTTGTAACTAGGAGTTTCTGCATATTGAATAACTTCGTTGGTTGTAAAACATAGTTTATTAAGTATATTGAAGAAAAAGCTCGGATTTAATGTCAGTCTCCCCTACCATAAAGGGTGCAGTTTAAGTTTATTTCATCTGGATTTACAATCTAAAGTACAATCAGTTCTAAGAATGAGTAGTCTAAATCATTTGTGGATGGATTCCAGATTTAATTTATCCTTTATGTGAACACTACTAAGAATGAACGTGTACTTTTCTAGAAGTGGTCGAACACATAATTTCTATATTCAAATACGTGAGTCATTGTTAAAGAGGTTATAAATCATGCAACTTAGAAGACGTTGAGACTTGGAGGTCTGTTTAGATACTTGTTCTGAGAGAGATAAATTATAGGAGTACTTGAGTTATAAGTCCTTGGCTGTGCAAAGTTTCGATAACACCTTATCACTTATGGTTAGGCGTAGGTTGAGTAAAGGATTACCGAAGCAGATCCTTCCATATTTGGCAGTGTTTGGGTTCAACTTCCATGTTGAGAAACACTGGACCACTTGAGTGAGCTCCATACTGATCCACTTTTGTATATTGTCAAGCTCATGAAGCGAGAATGAATAATCTACTTGAATATCATTTGCACATAGGAGAGGCTTACCTGCACAGAAGCTAACAAGAGCAAGCGACCTAAGGCACTACCTTGCTTTACTCCACTTTAGACCGTGACCGACAATTGTTCATGTCAGATTTATTTCCTGATTTCTGGCGTGGTATGATATTTAGAGTTTTTCATCAGTAAAAGTTATTACCAGTCTTCTTTAGGAAATGGTAGTACATCGGATACATCATATTTGAAGGAAGTGGATGGAATCCTATCTACTCCATCAATGGTTGAGACCTTAAGTGAGTTAATAGTTTTCTATTGCTAGAATTGAAAGAAACAGAATACTGGTCGCATCAATGGCTTTTGAAATAACGCTGGTTGAGAGCTGATTATTGTTCTAGACAATATTAGTGGAAAGGTTTAAAATGGTTTTAGAGTAGTTTATGTGTCGCTATGCAAGATGCATGGTATATCTGCACTTTGGGATGCTTTAACGCGTTTATCGAGTTGTTATTAAGTGCTACCAACTCCTTATTAATGGCTTTCAACCTATACTTCTCCTTAATTCGATTAAAAATTATGGTCATTAGTACAGCTGCTTTAAAATCATTTGACCTAAACTAACATATCTGCAGGCGTTTTAATGAATTACGATATTTAGCTGGTATAAATAATTTCTTTTGGCTTACTAGTTCAATGTGTTCTGAGAGATGTACAAGAATCTGAACCTTAGTTAGTGATCTGATAGAATGTGTCACTGGCATTAACGAGACTATTACTCGAGAAGAATCTATCCTAGTCAGAGGATCTTATCAAGGTATTCTGGAGGTCCTAGTCAGAATGTTTGTAATCACAATTTTGACTAGTTTTCTGTGTGGGCTAGAAGGGTTAGAGGGGTCAAACTTGGTGGTGGCGAGTCTTTATAATATTTTTGTTACCGGTCTTGTAACCACACATTTCTATATAAGCTGTCCTCACGTATGGTTTAGGCCTCTTAGTTTATCGGTGTTTCACAAAGCTCGTAAGTTCAGTTTGGATGTTTGAGTTTGTGCTTATCTTTAGTATTGCAAGATTTCAAGTCAGTAGACATAAGGTCTACATTGAAATTTAGAGCACATTTGTTATCTAAGGTTGCAATAGGTTTAAGTGAAATTCAAGGCGTTAGCACTTTTCATGAATAAATTGCAGTGTTGGTTGACAGGCGTTGTGTTAGTCACATGGATAAAATTTGTTTATGAATAAACAGGATTTATTGTACTTTCAAGAGCACTATTATTGTTCAAGGTACTCTTTTGAATAAGTCACTGATTGGGGGTCTTAGCTGAGACTACACAAGCATTTCTGAACTTAGTAGGCGAGCAGACCAACTGTTCAGCTGCCAAATGTGAGTCGAATCTGAACAGTATTGTGCACGAGAATTTCTTATCCTACAACAGTATGGACTAACCTGAAGGCTAGTGGCTTTCAGTACCGATTACCTCATTCATTTAAGCGATATTTCATCGGGTATACTATAGATAACCAGGTTATTTCTAGAGATTGATGGCTTAGTAACTTCACTAGCAATCAAATCGACAACAGATTTTACTTTAACGGTGTCTTCAATATTATCAAGAACTACGTCTTTCGATAAAAGTGGCTTAAAGCGTGACAGATGTCAGATGCTTAATATCATTATTGGGGGTTTGCGAACGACTCCAGTTTAGAAGATATTTCGCTTAATTGTTCATAAATACTGTTCACTTCATACTTTATATTGTTTGTGTTATTGCATCTTGATGGGCAAGTCGTATGACCATTAAATTCTGATTCACTGTGTAACGAGTGTGGTGTAAGTCCAGTAGCAGCATTGTTAGTTCCAAATGAAGTCTATGAGCATGGAGTACACGTAATAACAGAACTGCTATTATCCAAGGTATTAGAGTTTTTCTGGACTCGTTTTTTCGAGATGCTACCCATTTACGTATATGTTAGTCGTAATGTAATATATACACTATATTTAAGGGTTAAATCACTACTTACTATTTTCTGAAAGATAGCATCATTGTAACGCATAGATTAAACGTATCACGATGTAAATTTTAAAAATGTTTCCAATTTTCAAATGAGGATCATAGAACACTAAATTGCCTAGTTACAAAGAAACCAAACTACTTGAAATAAATTGTGAAGTCATTTTACAAAATTGGATTTAATTTAATGAAAAGACAATTAAGTACAAACGAAATTACAATATGAAGTGGAAAAACTGATGTGATCAAATAAAGATAGGCGTAAAAATATCTATTACCAAAGTAATTAATTACCGGAACTTACTTCAAATGAAATTTTAATTACCTTATTTGAGAAGTTTTTATAAAATTCTTACTCTTTTTAAGATTTTAGTGGATTAAGAAGCTCAAGCATTGTAACGTAATATGAACAGATTTAATTTATGAATTATTTTATCCTGACAATATTCTGAAAAATAACTATTTCTTGGTAGTGTAATAAGAAGACAAAGATTATTAAAACTATGCGAATATATTAACGTCAATACCTTAACGTACATTTGTTGAATTAGCCTTTTATTTTTCATGTATAAATGTTCTTAACAAGTATAAGTGTGATCAGATTGTTCGAAATGTGTTGTGTTAATATAAATTACATAATTCTATTAATTGTATCTATTATTTGAAAACAAAGCATGTGTACACATATTATTGGTAGTTTACAAGATAAGTGATATTCAGAGTTATATATATAATATCGAAATAGTTTAACAAAATCTCTTCTGAATTATGCAAAAGTTTAGTTGTTAATGTGATTTGTGAATAAATTAGAATAGGGAAGTGAAAGTAAATTTTTGTGTAATTTCCAAAAATAAAGAATCAGAGCTTTCGAGTATGTAATAACAATTATTAGAAAGATTCATTGATAAAATAAGTACAGTCTAGGTGAGACAGTAAAAAAGAAGGAAGAATTTGTAGCGGAATAATTCTACGAAGAAAACGTAATTGGTGGAAAGGAAACATGTATTATTATACTCCTTTTGTACTAAAAAACACTTACTCAGGCACCAATTTCTGTTTTGCGTTGCTGCCATTATTAGTTACATGCTGCTTCCTATGTCGCCCACTTTCTCCTTCAAATATATTCTTTACCCTGGATTTAATTTTTATTACCGTGACGGGATAGTAATTAGTATTTAGTCAATCTCGACTCGGCCACCACTAAAAATTCATGGAACTAAACTAATGTTATTCTGTTATGAGCAGTATAACTGCTTTTTTTTAGATTTTGATGTTCTCATATTGGTTTTTTATTGATCACCATGATTGATTTCAAAGCATTTACTTACTCACCTACATCTGTTACCGCCAAATAGAACATCAGCCGATCACTAACAATTTCCTACCAACTATGTCCTCCGCCCTCCTTGCCAGTCCTTTCGCATCACTATTCATTTTTTCATATCTGTCTCTAATTCTCGGTGAAATGTGTTCTTTAGTCTACCGCTTTTCCAAGTTAAGACTTGTGTTGGGGAGCAATTAGAAGATTTCCGTGATATATATCCTATCCACTTCTAGCACATTTTCCTATTTTCTTCCTTGACTGGTATTTGGTTTGTTCTCCATCACAGTAGGTTGTTAATGATGGTTTCATGCCAATGGAACCTCAGTATCTTGGGTAGATAACTGTCAAGATTACTAATGCTTTTCATTGGTGACTCTTAATCATCAACTCAAAGATATTTTTTCTAAATTATCTCTCTGTTGTTTTATTGCAAATGTTTAATTTGATTGAAATGTTAAGTCTAAGTGATTTATTCAGCTGTATTAAAATCACTGGTAAACTAAATAAGATTTTATTTTATTTCGAGTACAAATTTATATAAATGAGTATACTATATATATATATATATATATATATATATATATATATATATATATATATATATATGTAGATAGAGAGAGAGCATACATACTTAAGCATGAATTTAAATTCGTAAATGCATTCAACTCAACTTGATAAATCAGATGATTTCTGCCTTGTTATCAACTTGATTTATCCGTGCATAACACTAACCATTGGATTAATGAAGCATTTAATTGAGTCTATTATCAATGAAATCAACCGCACGTGTATGTATTTGTATGCGTACGTGTGTGTTTGTGTATGTATAGTTGTCTAGAGATTGTATTATACTGCTTACTTCTATGGTAATGAGGTTATCCATCTTTTATTAATTTTCCCAGTTGGTCATAGTCATAGTGTTTACTTCTTCATCTTTAAATCATTTTTTAAAATTATTGCTTGGCAAATTTTTTCTCCCGATCAACAGTTAGTCACGTTTCATTCGTCTTTCTATTTATTTTCTTTAATATTGAAAAATTGTAGTATTAAATTGTTCAATGGCTATGACAACTTTTTCAATTGGTTAACTAATGACAGGATAACAACAAGAAGAATAATGAGCACAGTATGGGGGAGAAATTTGATTTGATTTGTATTTTTCTGTGTTCGTGTTTACCTAAAATACGAGAGAGAGACATTTTGTTCAATCAATCAGTCAGTTGTTTAAATATGTATTAAAATAAACTGAATTGTTAGTCCATGGACTGTTTCGTTGGTTGTTGGTGATTAATTCAATTTTTGACCTCATTAGATCAAGAAAGAATGCAAATAAGTATAAAATAACGACATACTTATTAGTGGATTCGATCAAGCGTAGATAAATTACTGTGAATTATTATTTAATTTTTATAGTAAAGAAAAAGAATCTGTTCTTTGTTAAATGATTCAATGCTGCAGTCATACTACTTTTTTACTTGAAAAAAAATTCATATCCAGTTGATACGGTTCAATAATATTTTTGTTCAAGAATAATACATTTGGATAAATTTTCCTAGGGCTGTGAATTTAACTTTCATAAATTGTTGACTAGGCAACAGAAAAGTTAATGAGGAATAAAATGAGAAACTTCTCATTGTAAGATCTTTGAATCCACTATAGAAAAAAAATATATATATGTTCAACTGATACTTTACCACTGATATACATCAATACAAATAGGCTTTATATACATTCAGTTAACATTCTGAACCGATCTTTATTGAAAAACCATTGGGAACTATAAAAAGTCAGATGAATATTTGAAGTTCATTATCAGTAGGGATCCACAACTTCGCCAGCAGGACTCAGGTCTAGAATCATCGATCTCGCACGCGAATCACTAGACTTCTGGTCTAGAGTATCTAACACCTATCAACAAGTAATATTATTTAACCACCTTACAATGTACTTGGTGAGTAACTGACATGGTTAAACTCTAACTGTCACAAATTTTGATTGAAACTTCTGAATCAACTCTCAAAAATTACTCACTTATAAGTAGGTTATCAAAGCCAATTTGAAAAAGAAAATGTAAGCAAAAGTTTAGGATTATTGTAAACAATCAAGGTAAGGAAAGATAAAACTAAAGTTTAGTAGATTCTTACGGTTTTCACTATATTTTTGAGATGTTTTTTTGAACTATGGTGGAGTTTGTATGGGATTCAATCGGTAACATTGTAAGCTATTTTCCTTATTGGTTTGGTGATTAGTGACAAATAAATATGAAAGAATAGGGTGTCAAAATTCATAAATATAAATTAGTGGCAATTGTGTTTATCAATGAAAAAATATTTTTATAGCTTAAATCACGATCTTAACTGAGTTAAATAACCAATGAAATTTAGAAACATAAGATAGCTATTTCGTCCTAGTATGGACTTGTGCAACTGATTATTAGTATTAATATTAGTACTAGCATTATTACTATTATTATTATTATTATTATTATTATTATTAGTAGTAGTAGTAGTAGTAGTAGTAGTAGTGAAAATATATTTTCTTCAAAATCATGGCAACTTAAAGATGAAGAAAGTTGTTAGATAAAACACTAAAGTTATTTAATCGTTACAAATACTTTTCCCTTTTTTTAACTTTTTTCATATACTATCTTTATCACTATGGGATTCGATCTTACATTTACGTCTCCGTGCTAATATGGTATGGCAACTTGAACTTATGTACATACGTACGAAGTTCTACATTGCAGCTGACTGACTGATATACTCGGTGTACAACTACTGTTGAACACATTCATTTAAATGATCTTAATGATACTTATAAAGTAAATGTATTCGTTGATAGACCAGTGTAAAAATAAAACTGCAATGAATTAGTCCGAATGAAAACTTGAATTGTGATAGAGTTTATACGGTAGACTATCAAGTTATTCATTTTAAGCTCCACTGATTGTAGCGTAACATTCCAATCGATAAATAGTCCAAAAAATTTATCTTATTAAGTTGGTAACAACACTCATCTATAAAATAAAAGTAATCATTGTTTAACTTATCTACCCCCCATTATGCTCGTCGATTAAACATTTATCTGGTCCACTGATTGCTATAAGTGACACCTTAGAGATTTCACCTTTTACTTACTCATCAAAATAGGCTAAAACTATCAACCAACCATACAGGTGAAATGAAATCTCAAATGGGATAGATAATTTTTTTTCTATATAGAAAAAAATATACATAAATCAGATCTTCAGATAGATGATAATCATGACAAAATTCATTGTCATGAATGGTAATGATTCGATTTAGTTATATTGAATTTGTATTTCTTCAATTGTTCATTTACTTAATCGAATAGTTATTTTTGTTAATTTAACCTTAAATAAAAAAAAATGATCAATTAATTTTCTTTCTGTTAACAAAAAATTTAAGAGAAAAAAGTGAGAATAATTATCTGATCAATTTTTTTAGTTCATGCGTGTTAAAGTATCATTAATTATAAAGTATAAAATTGTCAAGTGGGTGAGAAAGTAAGTGGGAAATTGTCGAATGCAAGAAAAAAATGTAGCATACAATGACAAACGAATAATAATTAACAACTATAAAGTAATTTATAAATAACATGTAAGCATAAGTAAGCATATAAGTATATATATTCTCTCTTGGTGAAAAGATTTTGTTTTAGTTACATTGTTTCTGTTTTGTATTATTTTGTCTTGTTAATTGTGTGTTGATTGACCTATCGAATATAACAACACTTTATCTATGTTATTCTATATAAGATATCTACCTTTTGTTGACTGTTGATTGAATCACTGTTGAAAAGACAACAAAATCATTGTTAGACGTTTTATTTGTGAAATCATTTGAAAAGATTTGATGATGAATTTTTTTGTTTGTTTTTGACTAAGAATTATTTTGAATGTTACATAACTTATAGTAAATAGTTTATAAACAGTCTGAACAGTAGCATGTATCAGTATTTAATATAGTCTCCTGTAGATTTAACAACTTTTTTTTATACTTAATATCAAATTTTACTAGTGACTAGCTTCGTGAGGAAATTCTCAGACTGCTAGTGAGAAGACATGACCAATGGAGTTCAGCCCTGTCGGGTGCAGGCAGTAACTACTAAAGACAAATGGGTGAGGTCGCGCGAAATCCCTAAATCAATCAGAGTTAGACATTAACACCGTTGAATGCCGGCCCAATGGTCCAGAGGTTAGGCGTTCACGCGCAAGACCGAAGTTCCCGGGTTCGAATCCTGCGAGGTACGTGAGTCGTGAATGCGCACTGCTGATGAGCCCCATACCAGAACGTAACGGCATTCCACTACTTCCAGGTTTCTAATGGTGGTCTAACAATGTAATTCTCTATTTATCTACAAAAATGTATACACATTTTGAAGATGATCTACAGTGTATACTACTTTCAGTGGTAGGAATTTTTGGAAATTTACTAAATTGTAGAAAAGTTATTATCAAGTGTTAGTTTATGAATTTTTATTGATTTACTTTCTCCTCTCTAGTTTGGAATCATGAGTTCGTTATGAATGTTGTGTTGTTTATATCAAGCAAAAAGTTATTAAAAAATGGAAAACATTACAATAACAAATGAAATTGGTGTATTTTTTTTAACTAAGTTTATTCCAAATTTGTTTCGTCACATCTTCAATACTGTATTGTTTTTATACTTAGTGTCAGATGAATGATCAGTAGTTAACTGATATTAAATTGATTTTAACGAAAATGACCATACATCATCATAATTAATGGTATTTATTAAATGTAAACGTTATTGTTCACGAAGTGTTTATGTTAATTTCGCATGTTTTTTTTAAACTGCTGTTCATAATGTTGTGGTCATAGTCTGTACCATATTCTCACACAGAAGTATGCACAAAGTCACATGGGTTTCACCAGGTCACACTACTTAGAACCAAATCGACCTTATCTGAGTTAATTTACAGTTTAGAAGGACCGCGGAGGATATCAGAACCAAGAGAGGAGCTGATACAGCTTCAGATCATCACAGAAACTAAAGAAGCATAGAGGCACGGCATCAAAAAGCTTTTACACGGAGTTTCTTCGGTATACTGAAAAACTCAACGGATTCAATATGGCTCCGAACAATAAGTTCCAGGCCTCTCACAGTCTACTACTCAGTGGAGAGGAAACTACCATGGACTGCAACTAGAAGGAATCATCGAAGCAATAACTTCAACACATCAAAAGGTTCCGGGACACAAGGTGTAGCATCACAAGGAATGGATCTTTGTTGGTGTTCTAGATAAGTTTCAAGAAAGGAGTAACAACAAGACAGCAATCAATATCAGCCTTCCAAGAGCAGAAAAAGCCAAAGCACAAGCTAAATACACAGAAACAAACAAGTAAGTGAAGAGGACCATCTGAGCTGACAAATGGAAATATGTGGAAGATCTGGCAATAATAGCAGAAAAAGCTGCAAGAGAGGAAAATATAAGACAACTATATGTTACAACAAGGATGGTTACAAACCAGAACGATCAGTGAAAAGCAGGGAAGGAGAAATTATTCATCGAAATTGAAGAGCAGCGAAACAGGTGGGTAGAGCACTTTAAAGAACTCTTGAATCAACCAGCTCTTCTGAACCCATTCAACATCCAAGCAGCATACACAAACCACCTAATTAATGTTGACCCACCAGCAATTGAAGAGATCAGCGTGGGAATCAGATAAATAAAGAGCAGAAAAGCAGCAGGACCCGAAAACATTCCAGCTGAGGCACTGGAAGCAGAGGTAGCAGTAACTGCAAAGATGTTTTACGCTGTGTTTAGCAAGATTTCAAAGGAATAACAAATTTTGATGGAATGGAAAGAAGGAAATTTCATCGAGATATCCAAGAAAGGAGATTTTAGCAAGGTTGATAACTTTCAGAGGTATCACTCTTCTCTCTCTACTAGTAAAAGTCTTTAACAGAATGTTGTTGAACCAAACAAAAACCAACTTCGCGATCAGCAAGCTGTATTCTATGCGAATCGATTATGTACCAACCAAATCGCACGCGACACTACGGATCATTGTGGAACAATCAAATGAATGGGATGCACCAATGCACACCAACTTTAATGACTACAAGAAAACATTTAACAGCGTGGACAGGATGACACTATGGGGCCTTCTTCGGCACCATAGGTCATCTGACAAGGTAGTAATCGTTATATGGAATTCTGACGATGGATTAAACTGCAAGATCGTGCATGGAGAAGGGCAGCCACCAATTTTTTAGCTGGAGGCCGGTGTTAGAAAAGGTTGCTTACTCTCATCTTTCCTCTTTGCCCCGGTGGTTGACTGGATTATGAAGACGTCAGCATCTGAGAGGAAGCACAAGATACAGTGGACAGATTGGACGCGGCTAGATGACCCAGACTTCGCAAACAATTCAGCCCTTCTCTCCACACAGCAAGGGAAGACGACTAGTATAGCAGCATCCTCTGCAGCAAAACCAAATTCAGAATTTTCAATACGAACGTTAAAACAATTCTATTGTATTTCTCGGAAACCCGATGAATCACGAAAGTCACTATCCACAAGATATACACATTTATTAACGACGCTGGAGGTGGATAGGACACATTGTATAAGGCACCCAATCGCATCACGAGTTAAGTCCTAAGTTGGAATCCTCAAGGAGAACGGACGAGCAGAGAAATGGGGACATACATGAAAAGAATGAACAACAATTGTTCAGAAGGAACAATTGTTGTTCATTCTTTTCATGTATGTCCCCATTTTGCTCGTCCGTTCTCCTGAGGATTCCAACTTAGGACTTAAACTCGTGATGGCGATTTGGTGCCTTATACAATGTGTCCTATCCACCCCCAGCTTCGTTAATTTATGTGTATATCTTGTGGATAGTGACTTTCGTGATTCATCGGGTTTCCGAGAAATACAATAGAATTGTTTTAACGTTCGTATTGAAAATTCTGAATTTGGTTTTGCTGCAGAGGATGCTGCTATACTAGTCGTCTTCCCTTGCTGTGTGGAGAGAAGGGCTGAATTGTTTGCGAAGTCTGGGTCATCTAGCCGCGTCCAATCTGTCCACTGTATCTTGTGCTTCCTCTCAGATGCTGACGTCTTCATAATCCAGTCAACCACCGGGGCAAAGAGGAAAGATGAGAGTAAGCAACCTTTTCTAACACCGGCCTCCAGCTAAAAAATTGGTGGCTGCCCTTCTCCATGCACGATCTTGCAGTTTAATCCATCGTCAGAATTCCATATAACGATTACTACCTTGTCAGATGACCCATGGTGCCGAAGAAGGCTCCATAGTGTCATCCTGTCCAAGCTGTTAAATGTTTTCTTGTAGTCATTAAAGTTGGTGTACATTGGTGCATCCCATTCATTTGATTGTTCCACAATGATCCGTAGTGTCGCTTGCGATTTGGTTGGTACATAATCGATTCGCATGGAATACAGCTTGCTGATCACGAAGTTGGTTTTTGTTTGGTTCAGCAACATTCTGTTAAAGACTTTTACTAGTAGAGAGAGAAGAGTGATACCTCTGAAAGTTATCAACCTTGCTAAAATCTCCTTTCTTGGATATCTCGATGAAATTTTCCTTCTTTCCATTCCATCAAATTTGTTATTCCTCTTGAAATCTTGCTAAACACAGCGTGAAACATCTTTGCAGTTACTGCTACCTCTGCTTCCAGTGCCTCAGCTGGAATGTTTTCAGGTCCTGCTGCTTTTCTGCTCTTTATTTATCTGATTCCCACGCTGATCTCTTCAATTGGTGGGTCAACATTAATTAGGTGGTTTGTGTATGCTGCTTGGATGTTGAATGGGTTCAGAAGAGCTGGTTGATTCAAGAGTTCTTTGAAGTGCTCTACCCACCTGTTTCGCTGCTCTTCAATTTCGATTAATAATTTCTCCTTCCCTGCTTTTCACTGATCGTTCTGGTTTGTAACCATCCTTGTTGTAACATACAGTTGTCTTATATTTTCCTCTCTTGCAGCTTTTTCTGCTATTATTGCCAGATCTTCCACATATTTCCATTTGTCAGCTCAGATGGTCCTCTTCACTTACTTGTTTGTTTCTGTGTATTTAGCTTGTACTTTGGCTTTTTCTGCTCTTGGAAGGCTGATATTGATTGCTGTCTTGTTGTTACTCCTTCCTTGAAACTTATCTAGAACACCAACAAAGATCCATTCCTTGTGATGCTACACCTTGCGTCCCAGAACCTTTTGATGTGTTGAAGTTATTGCTTCGATGATCCCTTCTAGTTGCAGTCCATAGTAGTTTCCTCTCCACTGAGTAGTAGACTGTGAGAGGCCTGGAACTTATTGTTCAGAGCCATATTGAATCCGTTGAGTTTTTTCAGTATACCGAAGAAACTCCGTGTAAAAGCTTTTTGATGCCGTGCCTCTATGCTTCTTTAGTTTCTGTGATGATCTGAAGCTGCATCAGCTCCTCTCTTGGTTCTGACATCCTCCGCGGTCCTTCTAAACTGTAAATTAACTCAGATAAGGTCGATTTGGTTCTAAGTAGTGTGACCTGGTGAAATCCATGTGACTTTGTGCATACTTCTGTGTGAGAATATGGTACAGACTATGACCACAACATTATGAACAGCAGTTTAAAAAAAACATGCGAAATTAACATAAACACTTCGTGAACAATAACGTTTACATTTAATAAATACCATTAATTATGATGATGTATGGTCATTTTCGTTAAAATCAATTTAATATCAGTTAACTACTGATCATTTATCTGACACTAAGTATAAAAACAATACAGTATTGAAGATGTGACGAAAAAAATTTGGAATAAACTTAGTTAAAAAAAATACACCAATTTCATTTGTTATTGTAATGTTTTCCATTTTTTAATAACTTTTTGCTTGATATAAACATTCATAACGAACTCATGATTCTAAACTAGAGAGGAGAAAGTAAATCAATAAAAATTCATAAACTAACACTTGATAATAACTTTTCTATAATTTAGTAAATTTCCAAAAATTCCTACCACTGAAAGTAGTATACACTGTAGATCATCTTCAAAATGTGTATACATTTTTGTAGATAAATAGAGAATTACATTGTTAGACCACCATTAGAAACCTGGAAGTAGTGGAATGCCGTTACGTTCTGGTATGGGGCTCATCAGCAGTGCGCATTCACGACTCACGTACCTCGCAGGATTCGAACCCGGGAACTTCGGTCTTGCGTGTGAACGCCTAACCTCTGGACCATTGGGCCGGCATTCAACGGTGTTAATGTCTAACTCTGATTAATTTAGGGATTTCGCGCGACCTCACCCATTTGTCTTTAGTAGTTACTGCCTGCACCCGACAGGGCTGAACTCCATTGGTCATGTCTTCTCACTAGCAGTCTGAGAATTTCCTCACGAAGCTAGTCACTAGTAAAATTTGATATTAAGTATAAAAAAAGTTGTTAAATCTACAGGAGACTATATTAAATACTGATACATGCTACTGTTCAGACTGTTTATAAACTATTTACTATAAGTTATGTAACATTCAAAATAATTCTTAGTCAAAAACAAACAAAAAAATTCATCATCAAATCTTTTCAAATGATTTCACAAATAAAACGTCTAACAATGATTTTGTTGTCTTTTCAACAGTGATTCAATCAACAGTGAACAAAAGGTAGATATCTTATATAGAATAACATAGATAAAGTGTTGTTATATTCGATAGGTCAATCAACACACAATTAACAAGACAAAATAATACAAAACAGAAACAATGTAACTAAAACAAAATCTTTTCACCAAGTGAGAATATATATACTTATATGCTTACTTATGCTTACATGTTATTTATAAATTACTTTTTAGTTGTTAATTATTATTCGTTTGTCATTGTATGCTACATTTTTTTCTTATATTCGACAATTTCCCACTTACTTTCTCACCCACTTGACAATTTTATACTTTATAATTAATGATACTTTAACACGCATGAACTAAAAAAATTGATCAGATAATTATTCTCACTTTTTTCTCTTAAATTTTTTGTTAACAGAAAGAAAATTAATTGATCTTTTTTTTATTTAAGGTTAAATTAACAAAAAATAACTATTCGATTAAATAAATGAACAATTGAAGAAATACAAATTCAATATAACTAAATCGAATCATTACCATTCATGACAATGAATTTTGTCATGATTATCATCTATCTGAAGATCTGATTTATGTATATTTTTTTCTATATATATAGAAAAAAAATTATCTATCCCATTTGAGATTTCATTTCACCTGTATGGTTGGTTGATAGTTTTAGCCTATTTTGATGAGTAAGTAAAAGGTGAAATCTTTAAGGTGTCACTTATAGCAATCAGTGGACCAGATAAATGTTTAATCGACGAGCATAATGGGGGGTAGATAAGTTGAACAATGATTACTTTTATTTTATAGATGATTGTTGTTACCAACTTAAAAAGATAAATTTTTTGGACTATTTATCGATTGGAATGTTACGCTACAATCAGTGGAGCTTAAAATGAATAACTTGATAGTCTACCGTATAAACTCTATCACAATTCAAGCTTTCATTCGGACTAATTCATTACAGTTTTATTTTTACACTGGTCTATCAACGAATACATTTACTTTATAAGCATCGTTATGATCATTTAAATGAATGTGTTCAACAGTAGTTGTACACCGAGTATATGAGTCAGTCAGCTGCAACGTAGAACTTCGTACGTATGTACATAAGTTCAAGTTGCCATACCACATTAGCACAGAGACGTAAATGTCAGATCGAATCCCATAGTGATAAAGATAGTATATGAAAAAAGTTAAAAAAAAGGGAAAAATATTTGTAACGATTAAATAACTTTAGTGTTTTATCTAACAACTTTCTTCATCTTTAAGTTGTCATGATTTTGAAGAAAATATATTTTCACTACTACTACTACTACTACTACTAATAATAATAATAATAATAATAATAATAATAATAATGATAATAATAATAATAGTAATAATGCTAGTACTAATATTAATACTACTAATCAGTTGCACAGGTCCTTACTAGGACGCAATAGCTATCTTATGTTTCTAAATTTCATTGGTTATTTAACTCAGTTAAGATCGTGATTTAAACTATAAAAATATTTTTTCATTGATAAACACATTTGCCACTAATTTGTATTTATGCATTTTGATGCCCTATTCTTTCATATTTATTTGTCACTAATCACCAAACCAATAAGGAAAATAGCTTACAATGTTACCGATTGAATCCCATACAAACTCCACCATAGTTCCTCAAAAAATATGGTGATGAAAACCGTAAGAATCTACTAAACTTTAGTTTTATCTTTCCTTACCTTGATTGTTTACAATATCCTAAACTTTTGCTTACATTTTTCTTTTCAAATTGGCTTTGATTAACCTACTTATAAGTGAGTAATTTTTGAGAGTTGATTCAGAGAAGTTTCAATCAAAATTTGTGACAGTTAGAGTTTAACCATGTCAGTTACTCACCAAGTACATTGTAAGGCTGGTTAAATAATATTACTTGTTTGATAGGTGTTAGATACTCTAGACCAGAAGTCTAGTGATTCGCATGCGAGATCGATGATTCTAGACCTGGAGTCCTGCTGGCGAAGTTGTGGATCCCTACTGATAATGAATTTCAAATATTCATCTGACTCTCTATAGTTCCCAACGGTTTTTTCAATAAAGATCGGTCAGAATGTTAACTGAATGTATATAAAGCCTACTTGTATTGATGTATATCAGTGGTAAAGTATCAGTGTGAACATATATTTTTTTTCTATAGTGGATTCAAAGATCTTACAAATGAGAAGTTCTCATTTTATTCCTCATTAACTTTTCTGTTGCCTAGTCAACAATTTATGAAAGTTAAATTCACAGCCCTAGGAAAATTTATCCAAATGTATTATTCTTGAACAAAAATATTATTAAACCGTATCAAACTGACTATGAATTTTTTTGTCAAGTAAAAAGTAGTATGACTGCAGCATTGAATCATTTAACAAAGAACAGATTCTTTTTTCTTTACTATAAAAATTAAATAATATTCACAAGTAATTTATCTACGCTTTGATCGAATCCACTAATAAGTATGTCGTTTATTTTATACTTATTTGCATTCTTTCTTGATCTAATGAGGTCAAAAATTGAATTAATCACCAACAACCAACGAACAGTCCATGGACTAAACAATTCAGTTTATTTTAATACATATTTAAACAACTGACTGATTGATTGAACAAAATGTCTCTCTCTCGTATTTTAGGTGTGGCTCATTATTCTTCTTGGTGTTATCCTGTCATTAGATTAACACAATTGTACAAAAAGTTGTCATAGCCATTGAACAATTTAATACGACAAATGATTTTCGAATATTATATAGAAAATAACAATAGAAAGACGAAATGGAAACGTGACTAACTGTTTGATCGGGAGGAAATATTAATTTGCCAAGCAATGATATTTAAAAAATGATTTTAAAGATGACGAAGTAATACATACTATGACTATTGACGGCAACTGGGAAAATGATAAAAGATGGGATACCTACATTTACCATAGAAGTATAGGCGTATAATACAAGTCTCATAGACAAACCTATACATCACAAACACACACGCACGCATACATAATCACATACCACGTGCGGTTGAGTTGTCATCTGATAATAGACTCAATAAATTTCCCCCCTTCGGATTAATCCAATGGTTAGTGTTTATGTCACGAATAAATCAAGTTGATAACAAGGCAGAAATCATCTGATTTAAATGTATTGCTCTGTCTCTCTAATCCTACAGTATATATAATATATAGGTATAAGTAATATATCACATATTAGCTTATATATATATAGTATACTCATTTATATAAATTTGTACTCGAAATAAAATAAAATCTTATTTAGTTTACCAGTGATTTTAATACAGCTGAATAAATCACTTAGACTTAACATTTCAATCAAATTAAACATTTGCAATAAAACAACAGAGAGATAATTTAGAAAAAATATCTTCGAGTTGATGATTAAGAGTCACCAATGAAAAGCATTAGTAATCTTGACAGTTATCTACCCAAGATACTGAGGATCCATTGGCATGAAACCATCATTAACAACCTACTGTGATGGAGAACAAACCAAATACCAGTCAAGGAAGAAAATAGGAAAATGTGCTAGAAGTGGATAGGATATATATCACGGAAATCTTCTAATTGCTCCCCAACACAAGTCTTAACTTGGAAAAGCGGTAGACTAAAGAACACATTTCACCGAGAATTAGAGACAGATATGAAAAAATGAATAGTGATGCGAAAGGACTGGCAAGGAGGGCGGAGGACATAGTTGGTAGGAAATTGTTGGTGATCGGCTGATGTTCTATTTGGCGGTAACAGATGTAGGTGAGTAAGTAAATGCTTTGAAATCAATCATGGTGATCAATAAAAAACCAATATGAGAACATCAAAATCTAAAAAAAGCAGTTATACTGCTCATAACAGAATAACATTAGTTTAGTTCCATGAATTTTTAGTGGTGGCCGAGTCGAGATTGACTAAATACTAATTACCATCCCGTCACGGTAATAAAAATTAAATCCAGAGTAAACAAAATATTTGAAGGAGAAAGTGGGCGACATAGGAAGCAGCATGTAACTAATAATGGCAGCAACACAAAACAGAAATTGGTGCCTGAGTAAGTGTTTTTTAGTACAAAAGGAGTATAATAATACATGTTTCCTTTTCACCAATTACGTTTTCTTCGTAGAATTATTCCGCTACAAATTCTTCCTTCTTTTTCATTGTCTCACCTAAACTGTACTTATTTTATCAATGAATCTTTCTAATAATTGTTATTACATACTCGAAAGCTCTGATTCTTTATTTTTGGAAATTACACAAAAATTTACTTTTCATTTCCCTATTCTAATTTATTCACATATCACATTAACAACTAACCTTTTGCATAATTCAGAAGAGATTTTGTTAAACTATTTCGATATTATATATATAACTCTGAATATCACTTATCTTGTAAACTACCAATAATATGTGTACACATGCTTTGTTTTCAAATAATAGATACAATTAATAGAATTATGTAATATATATTAACACAACACATTTCGAACAATCTGATCACACTTATACTTGTTAAGAACATTTATACATGAAAAATAAAAGGCTAATTCAACAAATGTACGTTAAGGTATTGACGTTAATGTATTCGCATAGTTTTAATAATCTTTGTCTTCTTATTACACTACCAAGAAATAGTTATTTTTCAGAATATTGTCAGGATAAAATAATTCATAAATTAAATCTGTTCATATTACGTTACAATGCTTGAGCTTCTTAATCCACTAAAATCTTACAAAGAGTAAGAATTTTATAAAAACTTCTCAAATAAGGTAATTAAGATTTGATTTGAAGTAAGTTCCGGTAAATAATTACTTTGATAATAGATTTTTTTACGCCTATCTTTATTTGATCACATCAGTTTTTCCACTTCATATTGTAATTTCGTTTGTACTTAATTGTCTTTTCATTAAATTAAATCCAATTTTGTAAAATGACTTCACAATTTATTTCAAGTAGTTTGGTTTCTTTGTAACTAGGCAATTTAGTGTTCTATGATCCTCATTTGAAAATTGGAAACATTTTTAAAATTTACATCGTGATACGTTTAATCTATGCGTTACAATGATGCTATCTTTCAGAAAATAGTAAGTAGTGATTTAACCCTTAAATATAGTGTATATATTACATTAAGACTAACATATACGTAAATGGGTAGCATCTCGAAAAAACGAGTCCAGAAAAGCTCTAATACCTTGGATAATAGCAGTTCTGTTATTACGTGTACTCCATGCTCATAGACTTCATTTGGAACTAACAATGCTGCTACTGGACTTACACCACACTCGTTACACAGTGAATCAGAATTTAATGGTCATACGACTTGCCCATCAAGATGCAATAACACAAACAATATAAAGTATGAAGTGAACAGTATTTATGAACAATTAAGCGAAATATCTTCTAAACTGGAGTCGTTCGCAAACCCCCAATAATGATATTAAGCATCTGACATCTGTCACGCTTTAAGCCAGTTTTATCGAAAGACGTAGTTCTTGATAATATTGAAGACACCGTTAAAGTAAAATCTGTTGTCGATTTGATTGCTAGTGAAGTTACTAAGCCGTCAATCTCTAGAAATAACCTGGTTATCTATAGTATACCCGATGAAATATCGCTTAAATGAATGAGGTAATCGGTACTGAAAGCCACTAGCCTTCAGGTTAGTCCATACTGTTGTAGGATAAGAAATTCTCGTGCACAATACTGTTCAGATTCGACTCACATTTGGCAGCTGAACAGCTGGTAAATCTGAACAGTTGGTCTGCTCGCCTACCAAGTTCAGAAATGCTTGTGTAGTCTCAGCTAAGACCCCTAATCAGTGACTTATTCAAAAGAGTACCTTGAACAATAATAGTGCTCTTGAAAGTACAACAAATCCTGTTGATTCATAAACAAATTTTATCCATGTGACTAACACAACGCCTGTCAACCAACACTGCAATTTATTCATGAAAAGTGCTAACGCCTTGAATTTCACTTAAACCTATTGCAACCTTAGATAACAAATGTGCTCTAAATTTCAATGTAGACCTTATGTCTACTGACTTGAAATCTTGCAATACTAAAGATAAGCACAAACTCAAACATCCAAACTGAACTTACGAGCTTTGTGAAACACCGATAAACTAAGAGGCCTAAACCATACGTGAGGACAGCTTATATAGAAATGTATGGTTACAAGACCGGTAACAAAAATATTATAAAGACTCGCCACCACCAAGTTTGACCCCTCTAACCCTTCTAGCCTACACAGAAAACTAGTCAAAATTGTGATTACAAACATTCTGACTAGGACCTCCAGAATACCTTGATAAGATCCTCTGACTAGGATAGATTCTTCTCGAGTAATAGTCTCGTGGATGCCAGTGACACATTCTATCAGATCACTAACTCAGGTTCAGATTCAGGTTCAGATCTCTCAGAACACATTGAACTAGTAAGCCAAAAGAAATTATTTATACCAGCTAAATATCGTAATTCATTAAAACGCCTGCAGATATGTTAGTTTAGGTCAAATGATTTTAAAGCAGCTCTACTAATGACCATAATTTTTAATCGAATTAAGGAGAAGTATAGGTTGAAAGCCATCAATAAGGAGTTGGTAGCACTTAATAACAACCCGATAAACGCGTTAAAGCATCCCAAAGTGCAGATATACCATGCATCTTGCATAGCGACACAAACTACTCTAAAACCATTTTAAACCTTTCCACTAATATTGTCGAGAACAATAATCAGTTCTCAACCAGCGTTATTTCAAAAGCCATTGATGCGACCAGTATTCTGTTTCTTTCAATTCTAGCAATAGAAAACTATTAACTCACTTAAGGTCTCAACCACTGATGGAGTAGATAGGATTCCATCCACTTCCTTCAAATATGATGTATCTGATGTACTACCATTTCCTAAAGAAGACTGGTAATTACTTTTACTGATGAAAAACTCTGAATATCATACCACGCCAGAAATCAGGAAATAAATCTGACATGAACAATTGTCGGTCGCGGTCTGGAGTGGAGTAAAGCAAGGTAGTGCCTTAGGTCGCTTGCTCTTGTTAGCTTCTGTGCAGGTAAGCCTCTCCTATGTGCAAATGATATTCAAGTAGATTATTCATTCTCGCTTCATGAGCTTGACAATATACAAAAGTGGATCAGTATGGAGCTCACTCAAGTGGTCCAGTGTTTCTCAACATGGAAGTTGAACCCAAACACTGCCAAATATGGAAGGATCTGCTTCGGTAATCCTTTACTCAACCTACGCCTAACCATAAGTGATAAGGTGTTATCGAAACTTTGCACAGCCAAGGACTTATAACTCAAGTACTCCTATAATTTATCTCTCTCAGAACAAGTATCTAAACAGACCTCCAAGTCTCAACGTCTTCTAAGTTGCATGATTTATAACCTCTTTAACAATGACTCACGTATTTGAATATAGAAATTATGTGTTCGACCATTTCTAGAAAAGTACACGTTCATTCTTAGTAGTGTTCACATAAAGGATAAATTAAATCTGGAATCCATCCACAAATGATTTAGACTACTCATTCTTAGAACTGATTGTACCTTAGATTGTAAATCTAGATGAAATAAACTTAAACTGCACCCTTTATGGTAGGGGAGACTGACATTAAATCCGAGCTTTTTCTTCAATATACTTAATAAACTATGTTTTACAACCAAGGAAGTTATTCAATATGCAGAAACTCCTAGTTACAACTTTCGTAACTCTTTTTATCAGTGATACAACCTCATTATCAATCTTCTCTTTATATGTGTTGTTTTGCCAGTAAATTTTCACTGACAGTGTCCCCTGTAAATCTAGCTAACTCGAATGGTATCTGACCCGAAAAGCAGATCATAAAATAACCTTGTATTTAAATTGTGGTAGACCTGACAGATCCATCTTAGCAGTTATTACTTTCGTTGTTCCGTGCTCACTGTTTCCGTTTTATTTTCTCTAGTTGTAGATGATTATAGTCAATAGGTTATGGCACTGGAAATGACATTAAATCCACCATTCATACAATGACTGGATGTCCAATTGGAAAGGATTGATAGTTCCTGATTGACGCTTTGCACTACCGTTATATATATGAAGAATGTACTGCCTAAACAATTTTCCAACTAGAACACTTCAAACAATGTAAAGGAAGTCGCTGTGATCTAGTGGTGAGGATATTGTGTTATGTCTGTCAAATCCTATTTTTAAGTTTAATGTTTAAACAAAACACTTCGTGTATCACTTGATTATAAAAACTGAACTAGAAAGAAAAAACCAGTTTGTTCTTTCAGCTATTTTTAAAGTTACAAAAAGGACTCTGTTTATACAAAGTATGACTTATTATTAATAAAATCATCAGCTAACTTTAAATCATTGAACAAGTAAATTATTAATAAAGACTGATATAAAATCATTATTGTAGTTAGGCTGAGCAGTCATAATTGGTTAAATTTATATTTTGTTTAACTAAGTTATCACTGACTGTTAACAATAGACTTTTGTTAAGCTAAATCATGAAAATGAATAAATATCATCTCTCTCTCTCTCTCTCTCTATTTAAACCGAACAAAAATTAATTCGTTCTCTATGAAATCTGAATCAAATAAAAAAAGCAATGAATTGAACTCACTGACATTATCAAACAACTTACTTCAATACATAATTATTATTAACAAAGTTGTCATTACTATGTTCACTTAGTCGGTCAATATAATTAAAAAAAAAGTATTATAATCTAATATAAGTTGTTGAACTTATCATAATTTAGTCTAAATGTTCTTAAGTACTACTTACAAAATTTCATGGTACACTTTAGAATTAAGTTTTTAAAACAATTTATCATGTCAACAGAATGTACATTTGATTATTATTTTTAGGGTAAAATTGAATTACTGTGTGAATTTTTATGATTCTAACCCTACAAGATGAAAAGCATATACACAACATAAAATGGAGATCGAAATTTCATAAAATTAAAAATTGATGCAACATTGACAATGAATAAAAAAAATTTTATTAATACTTGAGTCATGTTAAAACCTCATGATTTTCACCACTTTTTTCAAAGAAGGAAATAATTTTGATTTTTAAATGATCTTGATAAAACCATACAATTAAATTATCAGCATTTTGTATTTTTATCTCAAATAAAAATAATCATGATATTTCCTTAAATGAATGTCTTGTCTACTGATGATTTATTTATTTCTTGTTGGGGAAGTTAGATCTCCAGAACTCACAATTGATACAAGGTCCGATAATTTCCATTTTATTCATAGGGGCTAGATCTGTTGACCTTGAGATTAATATTTCTGACGAGGGAAAATCCTAGACTAAATCATTGGCTGGTGTGTTATTTTAAGTGCGCTATTTTGTGGGCTTTCCCAAGGACGCTTCCTATGATGAATAAATAAACTCGATTGTGTGCTTGTCCGCCTCTAAACATTGTTCTGATGTGTGCTTGGTAAAATACACTTGTCTACTTACCGAACGCCATATCAAGACTTCTTCCTTTGCAGTGGTTAGACAGGAAGAGCAACAGATTAGACAAGGCCAGAAATCAGAAGGTCACTGGATCACAAATTAGGTCCTCGCTCTCGAGGTCGTTTAACCGACTAAGGTGAACTCAAGGGTAATTAAGTTTCATTCAAAGCAATTTCAGTTGACACGAACTTAAACATTGTCGGTACAATGTTGGTACACTTCTATAGTGTTAATATACAATAAATTCTATTCATACTGTATTCAGTACTGAATCGATTGTAGGATTTACAATTCGTGTCATACTGTGAATAAAATGATTAATTTAATAATCTTTATATATTAACATTGTACTTTACCAAAGGAATAGATATTTTCCTTGCTAAGTGTTGGAAAGCTTTCCAATATACTACATGTTCATATTTATGGACCCACATGTAGGATAAAAACCTAGAAACCTCTTACAGATGTTCCACTTGTGAAGAAGATAATACCTACAAGAGGTGAAAAGCGAATGAACTTCATATTTGGCTTAGTTAATTTCTAAAAATTAATAGTTCTCAGTGAATAATTATTGCAACTAAGATTTTCCATTTTCTATCTATACTATGAATCAATAGGACATTCGCGTCAAACCAACATAAAAAAGAAACCATTCACAATATCAATCCAATTGTTTACTTATCTTAAAGTTTAAATAAATATCTAAGATAAACAAATTATTATTTCAAATACAAAATGAGAAATGCCTTTAGGGCATTATTAATCGAATGCTCTATTTCTTGTTAAAACTGTGCTTTATTTTAAAAGAGAAATCCATTAGATTGCATAATCATTTCTATATTTGACAATATCAGTATCAAGGTTCACGAAATAAAATCGATTAGTAAAGGTTTATTTTTTGATTGAACATTTTTATAGTTATGTATGTATACTTGGCTTTAGGAGAGTTGTTGTTCACATGAATTCAACCTCGAATAAAATCGATAAAAAGCTTTCTACGCATACACACACCACAATACACACTCAAAGTAAGTAACTGTGGCAACTAGTCGGAGTTATTACTTTTTCTATATTAGGAATAACCGAAAAATAGACGCAAACAATTCCAGTTGTATAAAAAATTAATATTTTTTTTTTTCAAGCCTATCGACTTTGATTTATCGAAACTGAATGACTGATTCTTAAATTTTTTTATATCAACTATCATTATTATTATTATTATTATATTCAATTGTGAAATGAGAATGGGAACTTACTTGGAACAAAATGACAAAACATGATAATAGTTATTACAATTCACATAAATGAACAATATTTTGGAAAAAAAAGTTTTATGAACAGACAAAAAAAGCGACACGTGCATTTTATGTTTTGACTATGTTCAGACACTGTCAAAACATGTCATAATAATTTCATCATTGTTACACATTATCACCATCATCATCATCATCATCATCATCAATAATGTTACCAAGATTTAAACTCAATTATTCATATTCTTAGATTGTGATTGAATAGACTGATGTTTCCAAACCTTTTTTTCCATTTGAGTTCTGAAAATGTTACGGTTTAAACGAAATATATGATGATTGATGTTGAATAGAAATAATAACTAGGTCTTTAACTATTTTAATTGAATTCAGTTAAACAAAAATGTCAGTTGTTTTCGCAGTTAAATGATCAAAGATGAATTTTTTTCTAACAACTGTAATTATCATACGTGAAAGAAAGATAGTTTGAATAAAACTGTTCGAATTATGTTGATAAACAGGTGAATGGTTAGAATGTCTTGTTCAATTCTTTTCATCTGTTTCAATTTTCGAATAAATTATATATATATATATATATATATATATATATATATATCCCCAGAAACTCGCTTGATA